>JAVTVY010037471.1:0-164083 GCA_036873755.1 Hanleya hanleyi
TACGACCAGACTGCGCATGCGCAGACTATTGAACACGGACGAACCATTAGTGTAGTCAAGTGCTCCTCCACGAGAGCTTCAAAATAAGACCTCACTCGACCCCATTGAACCATTAGGGACTCATCTAGACGCCAACATGTCCACCCCGTATGGCCCTATACACCCATAGCCATGCAGTATAGGCCTATGGGCCTACCCAGGCCTTGGTGACTTTTTTCAAAAATTTCACCAATTCGCTCCGCAACACTTCCTATCGTGTTCTAAATGACGAGACGAGTAAAACGAGACCCCACAACCCTACCGCAAATGTATAGAAGTACGTTTCCCAGGGGGATAAACATTGAATTACAAGCGTCTAGTCCGTCATTCATAATCCAGCCGTCGTCCATTAGAGAATATCCGCGTCCATAATCCAAAGACCTATTCCATTTCCATATAACAGTATTAGCACCAAATTCAAAAAGACAAAAGTATACATAAACATAGGCTTGTTTCCTGCAAGAGAGAAGCGGTCAACAGTTTTCAATGATGCCGGCAAGACATCATGATGTTCCAAAATATCAAATCCGTATCGCTGATCAGTATTCTTAATCCATAATATTCGTTATAGAGTCGTCATCTAAAAATGATGTACCTCAGTCACGCTTTGATTGTGACTGTTCATATGAGTACCATGAGGATCTTGAAGTACATGGGCTCATACGGCCCCTAGCCCCGATTTAAGCGGAATTAGACACATGGTACGAAACGTAGCGCCATAGATCTTGCACGCTACGTTCGTATTTTGCTATCAGCATGCGATATGTATCGCCAAATTTGAGAAACTTTGAGTGAAGGCGCTTGGTGGAATAGCCCTGTTTTATAAGTTTCTGCAACAATGTTTGTGACGTTGATTAAAATCATCACATTTAACACAGGATCTAGCAAATGCTACTAAGCGAGATATGTATACGCCATATGCAGGTCCCACTGGAATATTACTATCCAGAAAGGGATAGTTTACGATGTACCTTGAACCTATACCCCAGTATGGGACTATATGGGGCTCGTTGACTTTTTTCAAAAATTTCACCGATTCGCACGGGGACACTTCCTATCATGTTCTAAATGACGAGACGAGTAAAACGAGACCCCACAACCCTACCGCAAATGTATAGAAGTACGTTTCCCAGGGGGACAAACAGTGATCCTATACCCTCAGTATGGGACTATATGGGGTTCGGTGACTTTTTTCAAAAATTTCACCGATTCGCACGGGGACACTTCCTATCATGTTCTAAATGACGAGACGAGTAAAAGGAGACCCCACAACCCTACCGCAAATGTATAGAAGTACGTTTCCCAGGATGATCCTATACCTCCCATAACCCATATAGGTATTTTCCCGTAATTTAGGATAAAGTCCGTATTCCGTATTTTTTCAGGAAAATTTTTACATACACCCACCCTGGAACTAGGGGGAGATAACTTTATTGATAGACAAGCCCCGTTAAGCCCGGCGACCTATATACCCCTCACCTGCTATGTAGGCTTTTTCCCAGGTTTTTCGATAAAGTCCGTTTTCCGTTTTTTTTTTTTTTTTTTTTTTCAGGAAAAATTTTACATGCACCCACCCCATTGCCTGAATGCCTCTTCACTCAGGCTTCACTTTTGATACCTCACTCTCGACCCCATTAAATTTGGCCAGTAGCTCCCCTAGCTCCAACACGGTTATTTGCAAGGCTTGGCCACCGCGCATGCGCAGAATGCTGCCGGCTTCAACCTCACAAATCTGTGTCCATAGATGCCTTCTTCATGAATGCTTCACATTGGATACCTCACTGACCCATCGGTCCACTAGGGGCTCCCTAGCTCCAAAAGGCTATTTTCATACCCTTCGCCCACCGCGCATGCGCAGAAGGCCGATATGTCAACCCCTCACCCAGCCCATTAGATGCCCCTTCACATATGCTTCACTTTGATACCTCACTCGAACCCATCGGTCCACTAGGGGCTCCCCTAGTTCCAAAAAGGTTATTTTCATACCCTTGGGCCTCCGCGCATGCGCAGAAGGCCGATAGTTCAACCCCGCGCCCAGCCCATCAGATGCCCCTTCACATATGCTTCACTTTGATACCTCACTCGACCCCATCGATCCACTAGGGGCTTCCCTAGCTCCAAAACGTCTATTTCCATACCCTTGGGCCACCGCGCATGCGCAGAAGGCCGATATGTCAACCCCACACCCAGTCCATTAGATGCCTCTTCATGAATGCTTCACATTGATACCTCACTCGACCCCATTGGACCATTAGGGGCTCCTCTAGCTCCAAAAAGGCTATTTTCATACCCTTCGGCCACCGCGCATGCGCAGAAGGCTGATATGTCAACCCCACACCCAGTCCATTAGATGCCCCTTCATGAATGCTTCACATTGATACCTCACTCGACCCCATCGGTCCACTAGGGGCTCCCCTAGCTCCAAAAAGGCTATTTTCATACCCTTCGACCACCGCGCATGCGCAGAAGGCCGATATGTCAACCCCACACCCAGCCCATTAGATGCCCCTTCACCTAAGCTTCACTTTGATACCTCACTCGACCCCATCGGACCATTTTATCGAGGGACTACTTTTTCTCCGCGGAAGCTTTTTCCCGAGACCGAATCACCGCCAGACATGACCGCATCACCGCAGATGAATACATGGAACTATTTTTGACCTGGAAAAATTGGAACTCTCCTGTGCTGGAGGTAGCTTTTTGGTCAATTTGAAATACTCGCTTCTGATTGGACGAGAGATCGTCAAGTGCGCGGGGCATCTTGAAATACTCGCTTCTGATTGGTCGAGAGCCCCACACTTGCCCCACAAATTCAGCTCATTTGCATAAAAGAGACCCAATTTGCACTTTTACTACTACTCTCGACGTGTGGAACGTTTCTCTGGCTGACTTTTCTCGGCTTCGTACTTGCCGATATTGTTGGCCAAATATCGCAGAATATCTGCAGGATCTAAGGATGCCATGGATCAGGTCTGACTGTGGACAGGTATATGTGGCGGTCAGCTTTTATACACACCTGGTCAGGTACTCAAAATAATCCATTAATTTCGCATGTGTGCCATATACGAATGCAGTAATCAGAAGCATATAGATGTCGTGACAATTTTTTATTTTGCATTTATGTTATGTTTTATTTATTTGATGATTTTTTTTTTATACCAGGTGCGCCCCTTTACGGTTAATGTGAAAACAAATCAAAGTTTATATTTTATGGTATCCCCCTGTACAAACAAATGACCGGGTCCTACTTCAAGAACGACGAGTCAGCTTGAAATGTCCGGAGAGATCGTTCACGATATCCCGCATTCGGAAGATACGGACCTAATATGAAGAGAAATATTCTAATTTCGCCCTGACTATGTGAGAAGTCGTAAGTAGTACCAGCGGGCAAGCGTGGTCATTTTAGAGTAATATTAATTATAACAGTAATAGAGATCTCCGACATGGCAATTTCCTCAGTATTTAATGATGTCAGAAACGTGATATACATTTTCCTTAGATATCTCAATATCTCGTGTTTTCGCAACATTCACAAAAGCACATGTGTGTGAAAATTAACCCAGCGCGGATAGAAGGATTCATACATGTAGTACTTGTATACGGTGTTTGACATACTTGAAGATGTACGGCGGCAAATATACGGCATGCTATTTGTCCAGTTTGCGTATTTTTTTAGTTCTAGGTTTGCTCCTTTTGGTTTAGTTTTCACTCGGATGGAAACTTTCCAGTCACCTGGATGAAAACTTTTTCACCGGGACGACAAGATTTTCACCTGGTTGAAAACAGAATTTCACTTGGGTAAAAACAGGTTTCCACCAGGGTGATAACGTTTGCGCCCAGGTGAACTTAGGAGTGAAAAAGGTTTTCACTCGGGCGAAACCAAAGAAATATTAATAGCGTATATGGGTCACCATAAAGATGTATATTGACTTAAATACATAAAATTAGTTTTCCAAAAAGTACCCCGACTAGGATCGAACCCACAATCTTACCTTCTGCTGTACTGTCCACCGTCCAGGCCTTTATCCACTGCACCACCGATTTGCTGGCCGAACCTCTGTTCAGAATTTCTAGTCTTTAATATTCCTTTAGTTCCATATATAGGTCAACCGGACTCTGAGGAATGCCGGACTCTGAGGACTTCCATAGCTGTGGAAGCGCCCATAGTCCGCCAGATGCCATTGTCCGGGCCCTATATATATATGAGAAGGGACATTCCCGTCTAGATTTCAGTGACCCGGATACTAACGATATCAGGACCATGGTTTCTGCTGATAGGGGGACAACTGTTTCTGAGGGAGGACTTTCGTGTCTGGATCTGGGTGCCCTTCGATACCATGGTCCCCGGACCCTCATATCTGGCGGACCACGGTTGCTTCCACACCGGCCATAAAATGCAATTTTTGAAAATGACGTTACAGTGCGGCCATCTTGGATTTTGTTTTCACATTTTTTGGTATAGAGCTTGACCCAAGGGTATAAGGGTGAGAAGTTTCATCTCCCTAGCTCATGGGGTAAGAAAAATAATTAATTGGCCATTCCAGCCCCCCCCCCCCCTTCCCCCCGGGCCTGGACAGGTCCGAAAAAGCCCAGGCCAGATAGGGTTAAGCATCTGATAAGATAATGCCACAGAGAAAGAGGATTAATGCATATATTTCATTCGATTGCAAATTACTTATTTTATGTTTAACTGTTCTCAAATCGTTTTATGTGACAAAGGGGCACTTTTTACATGACATGAAATTGAGTTCCGGTTCCGTACTTTTGTATATAGTTAGCAACCATATTTTGTCTTATTCAATTATTCTGCGTGCTGCTTACTGATTACCCTGTATCGTCGCGAGATAAAGGCAATTCCGAAAATGCTGTTGGTTTGCTACACAGTTATCTCAGTGACCGTAAGCAAAAAGTTAAAGTGGGCTCAAACTTCAACTCCTGAGAAGACATACATAAAGGAATTCCCCAGGGGTCCATAATGGGACCCTTATTATTCAATCTTTTTACCGATGACATTTTTAACTTTCTGTCAGGGTCCAAATTGTATAATTATGCAGATGATAATACCCTATCTTTTTCACATGTAAACGTCGAGGAATTGATAAAATTCTGAAGGAGGACAGCACTATTTTAACCAAATGGTTCGCTTATAATCAGATGGGCGCAAAACTTGAGAAATTTCAGGATATCTGCCATGGTAAAAAGTCTCACGATGCTATGAAATCCTTGACTATTAACAATGTAAATATACCATGTAACATGTTATGAAGCTTCTGGATGTCAATATTGATTTTATGTTGAAATTTGACAAAAACATATCAGAGATATGTAAGAAAACATCGAGACAACCGAATGTTCTCAAGATACTTTAGCAAGATACAAAATGCAGAAACAAAATTAACCATGTATCATTCTTAACCATGTATCATTCTTTTATTTTGTCTAATTTTAAGTATTGTCCACTAACCTGGCACTTCTGTAATAAGTCCAGCTCCTGCAAACTCAAGAAAATCCAAGGCAGAGAGCCCTTCGATTTGTTTTTAACAATTATGAATGCTAATACAAATATCTACCTCTTAGAGCCGAGGTACCATCATTACATATTGGCAGACTCCGCGTCCTGGCATCTGGGGTCTTTAAAATCGTAAATGGTACAGCACCCAAGTTTTTAGATGATGTTATAAAAGTTAAGAAATCCGATTATAGTTTTAGATAAACAATTATGCTAGAGGTTACGAAAATTCCGACTGAGTCCTTCGGCAGCAGGAGTTTCCGCTTCGCCGCCGCACATGTGTGGAACAGCCTTCCCACTCATATGAGAGGTGTAACTTCTTACGGTGAGTTTCGAGTGGCGACATTGCGGATGCTCGTCCTGTCGATAAATGTACGTGACTTGAATTAGTGTTTATCTTTGAAGTTATTTTATATTCTGGTACATGTCTAGCTTTTATCTTCGAAGGTTTATTCTCGTGTATGTCTAGACGTTTTATCATGTTTTACACTCCTGTTTCTGTTTCATATTTAAATAGTTGTTATATTAGTATCTTTTAAATGTCTGTTTTAAATACCTGTCGGAAGAATAGCTTCATAGCTAATGCTATTTATTTCCCATGTAATCCGACGTTAAATAAAAATTCTTGTACCTTGTAAAGGTGTCCGCTCGAAATACCATGCCTCTCATATTCACAAGGCATTATTGAACTCACTATAGTTCATTATTGCTGCTATGATAACTCATTTAGGACGTAGTTACATAATAACGGCAGATGGCTGCTTCGAAATTCTACCACAAAAAACCATGTCAATACAAACAGAGAAATTAGAAATTATTTTTCTCATTATCACTGCTGATTGGAGTTTTATGACGTCATGGTTGGACGTTTTGATGAGAAGTTGTTCATCAGAAGTAGAAATTTGACCTGCCATATCTTGGCAACGGTTTTCGTATTCAAATGTCGGGGTCGAACACTTTCAGATACAGTGTTTACAGCTATAGGCTCACAGCTAAATGGATTTTTTTCACTCCACATTGAAGACTGGATTTATGTTAAATGCAGTACAAGGTCCAAAATGATCTGCAATATCACTAAAAAATTTACATTATTGTTTCGTTTGTTTTCCTTCATGATGGACTAACAGTCCAGAATGTCTTTAATCTGTTGACAGAATCGCTCTTAATAAAAAATAGCTTGTGTTCATTCAATTGTTTTGCCTCACTGAAGTTTGGTGCTAACGGTGTCATGCTATAAGAAACTGGTAATGTTATCACCAACGTGCATCCTACATACATTCAACAACGAAGTGTTTCAATAGTAGCACATCAGTCTTGACGATATAAGTCATGACAGAAGTGGATGAAAACTAGAAGTATGCAAGGATGTATTCAGTGTCATCGACGGCATGTTACCCGTTTTAGCGCTTCCAGTTGAAAACATTGCCCCCTAGCGGGAACTGGCCAACTTCCAGGGGAGACAATTTTGGAATGTCAGGCCACGACTCAACAGCCGCGAATGCAACTCCAGCGTCCGGAGTCGAAGCGACGAAGATGGCGCAATGAATCATGGGAGTTTTGTGAGAGGCCGTGACCTTGCACCTGCATATCAATGAAAATCATCAAATTCACGGCTCGCCTATGTTAACTTGTCATGGCGATTTATTTGTACTTTCAAGGAACAAAATATTGTTTACTGTTAGTTACCAGCACTGGTAGCAATAATAATTAATTAATATATCCCTCTAATTTATCCAGGAAGTCTATTCATATGCAAATAAGCACCCAGCTGAATTGTCAGATGCGGCATTCTAAGGATATTCGTTCTTCTCACACTCTTGATGCAAACCTCCCGTCATCAATAATATTTATTCAGCGAAATGTAACCTAAGTTGATACATTTATTTGATTGAACAAGAGAACAGAATTGAGGAAGCCGAAGTGAATGAACTCATCGTCACGAGCGCAATAGCTTTCCCCTTTCGTTTTCTCTCTGGGTCAAGCCGTATAATGGGGCTTGTGCTTCTAAATCTGGTAGCCAATCAATTACCTTTGTGACTCGCTAGTAAAATTCCTGATAGTCCTTATAAGGCACGCCTGCGTATCACGCGATATTTCTGTAGTATTTTGAACTTCGGTTGTAAGAAAATCGAATGTTCATTGGTCGCCAGTGTTGGTTACGTCCTATAATGACCTCCCACGCTTACCGCGGAAAATTGAGGCTTATGACGAGTGGGTCAAAACATTCCTTTGAATTCGACCTGATTCAAACTTGTTGTTGATATATTGTGTAAACATAAAACCATTCGTATCACCAAATGTCTGTAGTTCGCACGGACATGATAGATTATGGATTTGGGGATTTTAGATGCACAATAAAAAACAAAGACATATATGGTAATATCCTGCCCACCCGTTAGGGGGCCATCAGGTTAGTGGTAAAGCAAATATATGAACTTCCCGCGTTATCTCCCAGAGTTTATAAGGTACCGTAGACCTGGGTCCCCAGAATAAATGAACTACGTCCATACTCGATTGTAATTCAATAAACGATTTATTGCCCATTTAAGATATCGAACTAATGTGTTAAAAAGACAACAGGAGTAGAAAGTACAGGTAGACCTTCGTTGGGTAGAAGTTTGGATCTAACGAAAACATGTTGACTCCGATGTGAGCACAACCGGTTTTCTGGGCCACCGTAGCGTACGGCCAGACTGCGTGCTCCAGATAATTCCCATGATTCCTCAGTCTAAATTTAGATAATTCAGCTGCCGACAATTGCCGACTAATAACGACTAATAACGACTGCAAGCCGATCGGCGCACAGTGGAAAAATTGGATTCTGTATTGCGCAGATTTCACATCATACGTCACATGAAGCGTTATAGGCAGGCTGGTGGTGCCATTGCCGTCTACATAGTCTAAGTGATCCTTGCATACTTCTAGTTCATCCACTTCTGGTCATGATGATATAACAAGGGTGACAGAAGTTTTGTACCTTTGAAACATCTGAATGACATACACTTTAAATTTACCTATCATACAATATTGGCTCGCTAGTTAATGAAAAAAATGTTCATTTCGAATGTCCAAAACAGGTAAATGTCATCAAGGTAGTACCTGTGGTAGAATTAATGTGCCGTAGCTTAACCCTTCTAGGCCTTGGCGATTGAAAGGGGGTCGCAGGGGGGCCAAGCTTTCAAACTGTCTCTCTCGACTATGATACTTCGAGAATTGATCCCTCATCATATTGAGATTCTTTTAAGCTTATTTGCAAAACCTCAATCTCAGGTTTGAAGATCAGGGGTAAATTAAAAATGACACTATGAGGGTCTGACAAGTATTTTCTAATATTATGCACAAAAAAAACACAACTTCGAAAAATTTGACTTAAAATATCTACCAATCATGAATATTAGAATATTGCGTTACCCTGACGTCATCGGCTTACCTATGTTGGATTTCTTTTACATTTCCTGATAGAACATGAACGCAAGATATTTAGTGGAAAGTTTCATCCCCCTAGTCCAGGTTGTTCAATACAAAAAGATGCGTTGATCACTATTTCCGAAAAAGAGCAAACATGAGATGGGCAGCACACCTATGTTTACAGTAATGTACTGCGCATACGTTTCGCTTGGATGTCAGTTTCTAACAAAAATAACGTCATCTGGACATTTTCAAGTCGCTTGGCCGGCCGACTAGATTGCCAACATTTTATCAAACGCCAAATCACGACGCCTCTACAAGCAAAAACTCTCTCGTTGCTAAAGGATGTAATTTAATGCAACCAAAATGTAGATTGTACCGCTTTGATATGGGTTTCCATAGCAACCGATTTGTCACTCAGCACACGACCATGCTGTCAAGAGTCGCTGGTCTGATGTAGTCAGCTTGCGTACGTTTGCACTCAACTGGATTGAAACCCCAGTTCTTTGAAAAGCCTTTTTCACGGGCACTGTAATGAGGATTATGGGGCTAATCCCAACAATATCAGATAGAATATCATTTTTTCACATCCGATCAAGCAATATCGCGTTTTTCTGTTCCCTAATTATAGTTTCGAGCAACAGAACCCAGACGCATCATGAGTGTCACAAACAATTTCGACATCGTAAACTATCCCTTTCTGGACAGTAATATTCCAGTGGGACCTGCATATGGCGTATACATATCACGCCTAGTAGTATTTGCTAGATCCTGTGTTAAATGTGACGATTTTAATCAACGTCACAAAACACTGTTGCTAAAACTTATAAAACAGGGCTACACCACCAATAGCCTCCACTCAAAGTGTCTCAAATTTGGCGATACATGTCGCATGCTGATAGCAAAATACGAGCGTAGCGTGCAAGATCTATGGCGTTACGTTTCGTAACTTGTGTCTAATTCCGCTTAACCCGGGGCTAGTGGCCGTATGAACCCATGTACTTCAAGATCATCATGGTACTCATATGAACAGCCACAATCAAAGCGTGAGGCAGTGAAGGATATATATCCACCTTCACTGGATTTGAAGGAAACTACAGATAGCCCTACAGGCACATCATATTTAGATCTATATCTCTATAAAAATGAAGCGGGCATTCTCTCTCGTCGACTTTATGACAAAAGGGATGATTACAATTTCGACATCGTAAAATATCCCTTTCTGGACAGTAATATTCCAGTGGGACCTGCATATGGCGTATACATATCTGGCTTAGTAGCATTTGCTAGATCCTGTGTTAAATGTGACGATTTTAATCAACGTCACAAAACACTGGTGCAGAAACTTAAACGAGAGATCCTGAAGGATCTTGGCGCCCACCATGTCCGATAATTGTAAGCTAATGACTAGAGGATCTTTTTGTCCATTGTTACTAAGAACAGACAATTGATTTGTAATTTTGTTTACAGAATTTCGAATCTGAGTGAAAAAGATTGAAAAAGGCCACTGAAAAACACCAAGATATGATAATAAGTTTCAGGAGTTTCAAGATTTCTAGAAACTTTACTTATGTCGGTTGTTATAATACAAGAGAAATGAGCAAAGTTAGTCTGAAAGTAAATGTACATGTACCGAGGATCCTTCGCCTTTGTTTTGTAGTATTTTTTTTTATTTATTATTTTTGCACGTGTCATCATTGGGTACTGGAAGCGAAGACCAATCTCTTTGACACTTTGGCATGAGCTATGAAGCATACTTCAGATTTTATAATTAGGAACGAATGCTAATTCTGTTCTGTTTCTTGGGCTATTTTGAGATATCTCTTTTGCAGCTGCATGTTAATTATTGTGTTTGTAACTGTTTCTTATTCTATTCACTATTGTCTGTCATCTTGTAATTGTACATGTATGTGTAATATGTCTGTTGGGAGAGGCGTTCAAATAGGCTCTGCCTGTTCGCCGATCCCTGTTTAAATCAAGATACCATGCTCCAAAATAGTAAGATGGTACAATAATGCTTAATTCTGAAGGGATCCGGTCCTCGCAGTAATGTTGAAACTTCAGAAGTGCCTGGATCCTGATTATCTCCCTTGGATCGAAACATCCAGTAGTCTACAGCTGTCGAGTTGTGACATTGAGTCACAAGACTGAGGTCGGCATACGAAACGATGGAGCAGTTCACTTGCTACTGCATGGACTAAAGAAGACTGATTTAAAATTTGAAGAAATACATTTTAATTCAGAATTATTTGAACTCCTTGATATGAAAGGTGAAGGTACGGATATTCTCTATAGTCAATATATAGAATATGCCCCACCGTTTGATCCGCCGACTCTTGTGATGCAACGTCACTTGAGAATACCAAATTAATTTGGAGCGTAACTTGGATTTTCGAATCGGACCAAAAAAGGCATCTTGCACTAATAGGCCCCATGTGAGACCTGTGTACCAAATTTCAGAAAAATCCATGAAATATTTCCCAAGAATTCACGGTAACAATGTTTCAAGGGGAAATTCAAGATGGCCGCTTTGTGGCCATACTGGATCTTCGATTCGGACCGCAAAAGGTACCTTGCACAACTAGACCATAAGGGGAACCTGTGTACCAAATTTGAGAAAGATCCATGCAGTACTTCCTGAGAAATCACGATAACAAATTTGCATGGGAAAATCCAAGATGGCGGCCTGTTTTGCCATATTGAATTTTCGAATCGGACCAGAAAAGGTATCTTGTACAACTAGACGACAAGGTGAACCTGTGTACCTAATTTAACAAAGATCCATGCAGTAGTTCCTGAGAAATCGCAATAACAAAGTTTCAGGGGGAAATCCAAGATGGCCGCCTGATGGACATATTGGATTTTGGAATCGGACCAAAAAAAGGTTTCTTGCACAACTGGACCCCAAGGGGAACATGTGTACCAAATTTGAGAAAGATCCATGAAGTAGTTCCTGAGAAATCGCGATAACAAGTTTTCATATGGGAATCCAAGATGGCTGCCTAGTGGCCATATTGGATTTCGGAATCGAACCAAAAAAGGTTTCTTGCACAACTAGAAACCAAGGGGAACCTGTGTACCAAATTTGAGAAAGATCCGTGCAGTAGTTCCTGAGAAATCGCGATAACAAGGTTTCATGGGGAAATCCAAGATGGCTGCCTGGTGGCCATATTGGATTTTCGAATCGGATCAAAAAAGGTTTCTTGCACAACTAGACCCCAAGGGGAACCTGCGTAACAAATTTGAGAAAGATATATGCAGTTGTTCCTGAGAAATCATGATAACAAGGTTTTACGGGAAAATCCAAGATGGCTGCCTGGTGGCCATATTGGATTTCCGAATCGGTCCAGAAAAGGTATCTGCACATCTAGACCCCAAGAGGAACCTGTGTACCAAATTTCAGAAAGATCCGTGCAGTAGTTCCTGAGACATCGCGATAACAAGGTTTTACGGGGAAATCCAAGATGGCCGCCCTGTGACCATATTGAATTTTCGAATCGGACCAGAAAAAGTATCTGCACAACCAGGCCCCAAGGGGAATATGTGTACCAAATTTCAGAAAGATCCATGCAGTAGTTCCTGAGAAATCGTGATATCAAGGTTTCATGGGGAAATCCAAGATGGCCGCCCTGTGGCCATATTAGATTTTCGAATCGGACCAGAAAAGGTATCTGCACATCTAGACTCCAAGAGGAACCTGTTTACCAAATTTCAGAAAGATCCGTGCAGTAGTTCCTGAGAAATCGTGATAACAAGGTTTCATGGGGAAATCCAAGATGGCTGCCCTGTGGCCATATTGGATTTTCGAATCGGACCAGAAAAGGTATCTGCACATCTAGACCCCAAGGGGAACCTGTGTACCAAATTTCAGAAAGATCCGTACCGTAGTTCCTGAGAAATCGCGATAACAAGGTTTCATGGAGAAATCCAAGATGGCCGCCCTGTGGCCATATTGGATTTTCGAATCGGACCAGAAAAGGTATCTGCGCAACTAGGCCCCAAGGAGAATCTCTGTACCAAATTTCAGAAAGATCCATGCCGTAGTTCCTGAGAAATCGTGATAACAAGGTTTCATGGGGAAATCCAAGTTGGCCGCCCTGTGGCCATATTGGATTTTCGAATCGGACCAGAAAACGTATCTGCACATCTAGACCCCAAGAGGAACCTGTGTACAAAATTTCAGAAAGATCCGTGCAGTAGTTCCTGAGAAATCGCGATAACAAGGTTTCATGGGGAAATCCAAGATGGCCGCCCTGTGGCCATATTGGATTTTCGAATCGGACCAGAAAAGGTATCTGCACAACTAGGCCCCAAGGAGAATCTGTGTACCAAATTTCAGAAAGATCCGCGCAGTAGTTCCTGAGAAATCGTGATAACAAGGTTTCATGGGGAAATCCAAGATGGCCGCCCTGTGGCCATATTGGATTTTCGAATCGGACCAGAAAAGGTATCTGCACAACTAGACCCCAAGGGGAACATGTGTGCGAAATTTCAGAAAGATCCGTGCAGTAGTTCCCGAGAAATCGCGATAACAAGAATTGTTTACGGACGGACGACGGATGGACGGACTGACTGACGGACGACGGACCACGGACGAAAAGCGATTTGAACAGCCCACCATCTGGTGATGGTGGGCTAAAAACAGGGCTATTCCACCAAGCGCTTACACTCAAAGTTTCTCAAATTTGGCGATACATATCGCATACTGATAGCAAAATACGAACGTAGCGTGCAAGATCTATGGCGCTACGTTTCGTAACTTGTGTCTAATTCCGCTTAACCCGGGGCTAGGGGCCGTATGAACCCATGTACTTCAAGATCATCATGGTACTCATATGAACAGCCACAATCAAAGCGTGAGGTAGTGAAGGATATATATCCACCTTCACTGGATTTGAAGGAAACTACAGATAGCCCTACAGGCACATCATATTTAGATCTATATCTCTATAAAAATGAAGCGGGCATTCTCTCTCGTCGACTTTATGACAAAAGAGATGATTACAATTTCGACATCGTAAAATATCCCTTTCTGGACAGTAATATTCCAGTGGGACCTGCATATGGCGTATACATATCTGGCTTAGTAGCATTTGCTAGATCCTGTGTTAAATGTGACGATTTTAATCAACGTCACAAAACACTGGTGCAGAAACTTAAACGAGAGATCCTGAAGGATCTTGGCGCCCACCATTGTCCGATAATTGTAAGCTAATGACTAGAGGATCTTTTTGTCCATTGTTACTAAGAACAGACAATTGATTTGTAATTTGTTTACAGAATTTCGAATCTGAGTGAAAAAGATTGAAAAAGGCCACTGAAAAACACCAAGATATGATAATAAGTTTCAGGAGTTTCAAGATTTCTAGAAACTTTACTAATGTCGGTTGTTATAATACAAGAGAAATGAGCAAAGTTAGTCTGAAAGTGAATGTACATGTACCGAGGATCCTTCGCCTTTGTTTTGTAGTATTTTTTTTATTTATTTTTTTTGCACGTGTCATCATTGGGTACTGGAAGCGAA
This sequence comes from Hanleya hanleyi, assembly GCA_036873755.1. Taxonomy (NCBI): domain Eukaryota; kingdom Metazoa; phylum Mollusca; class Polyplacophora; order Lepidopleurida; family Hanleyidae; genus Hanleya; species Hanleya hanleyi. The sequence goes on from JAVTVY010037471.1 coordinate 14,481, forward strand.
GACCAATCTCTTTGACACTTTGGCATGAGCTATAAAACATACTTCAGATTTTATAATTAGGAACGAATGCTAATTCTGTTCTGTTTCTTGGGCTATTTTGAGATATCTCTTTTAAGATACCATGCAGCTGCACGTTAATTATTGTGTTTGTAACTGTTTCTTATTCTATTCACTGTTGTCTGTCATCTTGTAATTGTACATGTATGTGTAATATGTCTGTTGGGAGAGGCGTTCAAATAGGCTCTGCCTGTTCGCCGATCCCTGTTTCCTGGTGAAATAAATATACTGTTTAAATCAAGATACCATGCTCGAAATTAGTAAGATGGTGCAATAATGCTTAATACTGAAGAGATCCGGTCCGCGCAGTAATGTTGAAACTTCAAAAGTGCCTGGATCCTGATTATCTCCCTTGAATCGAAACATCCAATAGTCTACAGTTGTCGAGTTGTGACATTGAGTCACAAGACTGAGGTCGGCATACGAAACGGTGGAGCAGTTCACTTGCTACTACATGGACTAAAAGAAGGCTGATTTAAAACTTGAAGAAATACATTTTAATTCAGAATTATTTGAACTCCTTGATATGAAAGGTGAAGGTACGGATATTCTCTATAGTCAATATATAGAATATGCCTCACCGTTTGATCCGCCGACTCTTGTGATGCAACGTCACTTGAGAATACCAAATTAATTTGGAGCGTAACTTGGATTTTCGAATCGGACCAAAAAAGGTATCTTGCACTAATAGGCTCCATGTGAGACCTGTGTACCAAATTTTAGAAAAATCCATGAAATATTTCCCAAGAATTCATGGTAACAATGTTTCAAGGGGAAATTCAAGATGGCCGCCTTGTGGCCATATTGGATCTTCGATTCGGTCCGAAAAAGGTACCTTGCACAACTAGACCATAAGGGGAACCTGTGTACCAAATTTGAGAAAGATCCATGCAGTACTTCCTGAAAAATCACGATAACAAATTTGCATGGAAAAATCCAAGATGGCCGCCTGTTTTGCCATATTGAATTTTCGAATCGGACCAGAAAAGGTATCTTGTACAACTAGACAAGGTGAACCTGTGTACCTAATTTAACAAAGATCCATGCAGTAGTTCCTGAGAAATCGCAATAACAAAGTTTCATGGGGAAATCCAAGATGGCCGCCTGATGGACATATTGGATTTTGGAATCGGACCAAAAAAAGTTTCTTGCACAACTGGACCCCAAGGGGAACATGTGTACCAAATTTGAGAAAGATCCATGAAGTAGTTCCTGAGAAATCGCGATAACAAGTTTTCATATGGGAATCCAAGATGGCTGCCTAGTGGCCATATTGGATTTCGGAATCGGACCAAAAAAGGTTTCTTGCACAACTAGACCCCAAGGGGAACCTGTGTACCAAATTTGAGAAAGACCCATGCAGTAGTTCCTGAGGAATCGCGATAACAAGGTTTCATGGGGGAAATCCAAGATGGCTGCCTGGTAGCCATATTGGATTTTCGAATCGGACCAGAAAAGGTTTCTTGCACAACTAGACCCCAAGGGTAACCTGTGTACCAAATTTGAGAAAGATCCATGCAGTAGTTCCTGAGAAATCGCGATAACAAGGTTTCATGGGGAAATCCAAGATGGCCGCCCTGTGGCCATATTGGATTTTCGAATCGGTCCAGAAAAGGTATCTGCACATCTAGACCCCAAGAGGAACCTGTGTACCAAATTTCAGAAAGATCCGTGCAGTAGTTCCTGAGACATCGCGATAACAAGGTTTTACGGGAAAATCCAAGATGGCCGCCCTGTGGCCATATTGGATTTTCGAATCGGACCAGAAAAAGTATCTGCACAACTAGGCCCCAAGGGGAATATGTGTACCAAATTTCAGAAAGATCCATGCAGTAGTTCCTGAGAAATCGTGATAGCAAGGTTTCATGGGGAAATCCAAGATGGCCGCCCTGTGGCCATATTAGATTTTCGAATCGGACCAGAAAAGGTATCTGCACATCTAGACTCCAAGAGGAACCTGTGTACCAAATTTCAGAAAGATCCGTGCAGTAGTTCCTGAGAAATCGTGATAACAAGGTTTCATGGGGAAATCCAAGATGGCTGCCCTGTGGCCATATTGGATTTTCGAATCGGACCAGAAAAGGTATCTGCACATCTAGACCCCAAGGGGAACCTGTGTACCAAATTTCAGAAAGATCCGTGCCGTAGTTCCTGAGAAATCGCGATAACAAGGTTTCATGGAGAAATCCAAGATGGCCGCCCTGTGGCCATATTGGATTTTCGAATCGGACCAGAAAAGGTATCTGCACAACTAGGCCCCAAGGAGAATCTCTGTACCAAATTTCAGAAAGATCCACGCAGTAGTTCCTGAGAAATCGTGATAACAAGGTTTCATGGGGAAATCCAAGATGGCCGCCCTGTGGCCATATTGGATTTTCGAATCGGACCAGAAAAGGTATCTGCACATCTAGACCCCAAGAGGAACCTGTGTACAAAATTTCAGAAAGATCCGTGCCGTAGTTCCTGAGAAATCGCGATAACAAGGTTTCATGGAGAAATCCAAGATGGCCGCCCTGTGGCCATATTGGATTTTCGAATCGGACCAGAAAAGGTATCTGCGCAACTAGGCCCCAAGGAGAATCTCTGTACCAAATTTCAGAAAGATCCATGCAGTAGTTCCTGAGAAATCGTGATAACAAGGTTTCATGGGGAAATCCAAGTTGGCCGCCCTGTGGCCATATTGGATTTTCGAATCGGACCAGAAAAGGTATCTGCACAACTAGACCCCAAGGGGAACATGTGTGCGAAATTTCAGAAAGATCCGTGCCGTAGTTCCCGAGAAATCGCGATAACAAGAATTGTTTACGGGCGGACGACGGACGACGGACGGACGGACTGACTGACGGACGACGGACCACGGACGAAAAGCGATTTGAACAGCCCACCATCTGGTGATGGTGGGCTAAAAATAGGGCTATTCCACCAAGCGCTTACACTTAAAGTTTCTCAAATTTGGCGATACATATCGCATGCTGATAGCAAAATACGAACGTAGCGTGCAAGATCTATGGCGCTACGTTTCGTAACTTGTGTCTAATTCCGCTTAACCTGGGGCTAGGGGCCGTATGAACCCATGTACTTCAAGATCCTCATGGTACTCATATGAACATCCACAATCAAAGCGTGACTGAGATACATCATTCTTTAGATGACGACTTTACAACGAATATTATGGATTAAGAATACTGATCAGCGATGCGGATTTGATATTTTTGGAACATCATGATGTCTTGCCGCCATCATTGAAAACTGTTGACCGCTTCTCTCTTGCAGGAAACATGCCTATGTTTTTGTATACTATGATTGTCTTTTTGAATTTGGTGCTAATACTGCTAATACTGTTATATGAAAAATGGAATAGGTCTTTGGATTATGGACGCGGATATTCTCTAATGGACGACGGCTGGATTATGAATGACGGACTAGACGCTTGTAATTAGATACATCATTCTTTAGATGACGACTTTACAACGAATATCATGGATTGAGAATACAGATCAGCGATACGGATTTGATATTTTTGGAACATCATGATGTCTTGCCGGTATCATTGAAAACTGTTGACCGCTTCTCTCTTGCAGGAAACAAGCCTATGTTTATGTATACTACATGTATGATTGTCTTTTTGAATTTGGTGCTAATAATGATATATGGAATATGGAATAGGACTTTGGATTATGGACGCAAATTTTCTTCAATGAAGGACGGCTGAATTATGAATGACGGACTAGACGCTTGTAATTACCTCCTATTTCATCCATATTCCCGGGCACTACTGTCACACAAAGTTACTCATGCCGGGCAGATTAAATTACCATTAAACTACCATTAAAACTGCATTAAATCACCAAAACCCAGTACTTTATCCTCGTTAAACTCCACTACTACTACTGCTAGTGCGTTATCCTATTATTTTTGTTACCCCAATTTAGAGGACTGAAATACTACACCATCAAATCCACATTAATGTCCGTTTTTAATGGGGTGTGGTTATAATTTTTGCCTTTAAAAACCTGTTAAACTATTAAACCTGTTAAAGGGAAGCTTTAACAGCTATCAAATTTTGTAATGATATTTTTAATGGCATAATTTGTCTCGTTAAATGGTTAATTAAGTATAGCTATCCCGTTAGAGGTTCATAATTGGTCAATTTTTATTTCTTCATTCAAATATTCGCTATTTGCTCTAACCTTTGTTGAAAAAATGAAATCAAAATTTTAATTGGAAGTACTTCAATAATAGGATTGAAAATTTAGTTTCTGAAGCATTGGCAAATTTAAATAGATTGCCTTATAGGTGGTCCGATATCCCGCTGGGAAGAGATTAACGATACAGAGCCCTCCTGCCGACACTTTTGCACACCCCCTAAACTTTGTCTTTGTACCGCTAAAAGTATGCCGTATAGTTGTGATAATGTATATATTTGTTGAAATCGCATTTCTTATGGATTCCAGATATATAAATTTGTTCACTATAGATCTGTAGGTTGTGAAGATATTCAAATTAAACAAAATAATTTTAAAAAATGAGTCTTCTTATTTAGAGTCCGCTTAACCCGGGACTAGGGGCCGTGTGGACCCATGTACTTCAAGATCCTCACGGTGCTCATTTGAACAGGCACAATCAAAGCGTGACTGAGACACATGAGTCTATAGATGACAACTTTACAGGGATTATTATGGATTAAGAATACTGATCAGCGATACGGATTTTATATTTTTGGAACATCTTGATGTCTTGTCGGCATCATTGAAAACTGTTGACTGCTTCTTCTCTCTTGCATGAAACTAGCCTATGTTTATGTATACTATGATTGTCTTTTTGAATTTGGTGCTAATACTGTTATATGGAATATGGAATAGGTCTTTGGATTATGGACGCCGATTTCTCTTTAATGGACGACGGCTGAATTATGAATGACGGACTAGACGCTTGTAATTATCTCCTGTTTCATCCATATTCCCGGGCACGGCTGTCACTCAACGTTGCTCATGCCGGGCAGATTAAATTACCACTAAACTACCAACTGCAATAAATCACCAAAACCCATTATTTTATCCCCGTTAAACTCTACTACTACTACTACTAGTACTACTATGTTATTCTATTAATTTTTGTTACCCCAATTTAGAGGACTGAAATACTACACCGTAAAATCCACATTAATGCCCGTTTTTAATGGGGTGTGATTATAATTTTTGCCTTTAAAACCCTGTTAAAGGGAAGCTTTTAACAGCCATCAAATTTTGTAACCATATTTTTAATGGCATAATTTGTCTCGTTGAATGGTTAATTAAGGATAGCTATCCTGTTAGAGGGTCATAATTGGTCATTTTTTTATTTCTTCATTCAAATATTCACTATTTCGTCTAACATTTGGTGAAAACTGAAATCAAAATTCTAATTAGAAGTACTTCAATAATAGGATTGAAAATTTAGTTTCTGAGGCACTGGGAAATTTAAATAGATTGCCTTATAGGTGGTCCGATATCCCGCTGGGAAGAGATTAACGATACAGAGCCCTCCTGTAGACACTTTTGCACATCCCCTAAACTTTGTCTTTGTACCGCTAAAAGTATGCCGTATAGTTGTGATAATGTATATATTTGTTGAAAGCGCATTTCTTATGGATTCCAGATATATAAATTTTTTCACTATAAATCTGTAGGTTGTGATGATATTCAAATTTAAACAAAATAATTTTAAAAAATGAGTCTTCTTTTTTAAATGGCAATTTTAAAGAAAGTATTCAACTTTTCGTAACTTACATCATCATTTCCTGTAGAAGACAACTCCAACAGGAAATCGGTGTCTCAGTTTTGTCAATTTTGGTGTAATTCTTTTTCTATTGACATTTAATTCAACTTAAACGTTCAAAACTGTGAGTTTCTCGATTCTATGAAGAAATATTCCACTAAATGTCAATAGAATGAGAACTAAACCAAAACTGATAAAACTAAGATACAGATTTCCTGTTGGAGTTGTCTTTTACAGGAAATGATGAAGTAAGTTACAATAACTTGAATGCTTTTTTGAAAATAGCGTTTAAAAAAATTAAACTTAAATTTTAAATTAAATTTATTTAAAATCCAAATATTTTCAGAACATACAGGTTTACAGTGAAAAAGCTTATATATTTGGAATCCTCAAGGAATGTGCTTTCAAGAAATATAACATTACCATAGCTGCGTGGAATACTTTCAGCTGCATAAAGACAAGTGCTAGAGGGTGTGTAAAAGTGTGTGCAGGAGGGCTCTGTACCCTTTAATAGCTGCCTGAGTGTGCATTGTATTGTTAATTGACTCGCAGGAACTGGCCACGCTAATAGTCTGTCGTAAGAATAGAACAGCAGTTTGCATGGGCTTGGCTACTGTTATTTTTCCTTGTTAAAGCGCCATTGCCCCTTTCCCCTGGGAAAATGTTATGGAAGTGTTATTTTTGAAGTAAAACCCCATAGTACACATCCTTTCAATGTTCCAATATTTGAAGAAAACGAGGTAAGCTTGTTTCGAGCAAGGATCGGATTGCAATTTAAAAACGTGTCGAAAGCTCATTTTCAATAAATTGGACGTATTTTAAGCTCTTTTGGAAAGAAATTTGTATAGTATGCAGTCAAGAACCAGAATAAAAGCCAATTCATTCAATTCCTATATCAATTCCATACAGTTTAACCATAAATATATTTTGGTTCTGACTTGCCTTGATCACTAAAAAATGAAATTAAAGAATATTTTTTTGGTCACAAATGTGTTTTCTATTCATTGACACGAAGCTATGAATGTTTAATAGCTCAACAGGTTAGACCCTGGGCTGGAGTCCGCTGATAGGCCATTTTTCATCGTTGTGGGTTCGAGCCCCATTTTTATCAGTTATATAATGCGATCATTTTTTCCTCCGTTTTATTTCAATTTTGGCATTTCGCCATCCGGAATATTATCAAAAGAAATAGCTTTTAATAGTATGAAGCTTGGAACTAATTATTAACTAATGTATTTCTCGAGGGCTAGTATCGGTGACAGCTTAATATAAATCACTGCCGTGTGCAGATAGATTACTACACTCGGTGACAGCTTAATATAAATCACTGCCGTGTGCAGATAGATTACTACACATTTTCTTATATTTTGGATATGAACCATCAACAGAAGTTCTGATGTTATATTTTTGCATGCACACTAAAATATCGCCTGTTGGTACCGTGTGTGAGAACTAGACAAGGTCAGGCCAAGCCAGAAATTACTGTTGAGCATCACACCTATACCACAGAAACATGGGAACGAAGGAGGACAAATACTCCGACCTATGCAATGATGTAACAAAAGATACAGACTTACTCGACATTGGGTTGTCCACGAGTGAATACTAGTCAAGTCAGTTACAGTTATCAGAAAAGTTTCCGCACATTTTTGTTTCGGTTTATGCAGATCAGGGACACAAATGAGTACAAACTGCTGTATATACTCTCCAGTACAAATTCGCAACTCCATATTTGATCTGCTTATTTTCATTTTGCGTCCCAGTGCGTAGTATGTCACCTTTCTTTACCGACCACCAGGTGGGATGGATGCGTGTTAGTGCGCAGTATGTATGGGCCGCTACCTGGGCAAAGGGGCCATGGCTCTTTCCCTTTCCAAAACTCATTTCCGCAGTATTTGTAAGCTAATTATCTAGAAGTCCTACTTATTTACATTAATCTACCCTCTTCTGATCAAAACTATGCAAACATCCGTATTTTTGTTTCTAATTATAATATATACATAAGAAAGTGTACTCAACGCGTTTTATCAAGTTTTTTAAAGTTTAAATTGGATTTTAAACCGCCTTAAACTTAGTATAATAATATCCAAAATAAACGGGAATTCGAGTGGGTCCCATAAGACAGATTAAAAATGTGTTTGACAATAGAATTTAAGCCAAAAATTGGGATTAATTCATTAGATGAAAAGCTGCACACATTTTTCCCGATTTCTAGCCTTTCATTTTTTTCGCAAATTCCGAGATTTAAACGTTTATATCTCGAAAAGTATCCTTGCTACGCTTTTTAATTTGGCATGCTTGTTACTTATAGATTGATCTAGCAAAGCTTATTCCACTTTTTGTAAGTTCGGCTTAGTTATTTAATTATTCAACTTTCAAGACAAATGACCTTGAAATAGCACGTTTTTTATATTTATTTTAGTAAAATAGCTGTAAAAACAAAACCAGTCAACATCCTTTGTGTTGACCTAGAGTTTAGAAAAGAATGCAGGAAAATGTTTAGTAATGATTTTGCATATATCAGGATAATTCATTCCTTTTGCTTAAGTATAACTTTTGCATCATTCAAATGAACACAAAATTTGAATGATGTGTATTGTACATAGACAGTTACTTCCTATCTTCCTGCCATCATATGGTTGATGCAGTGCTGATGTTGTTGTCGTCATACTTTCGGTTTTTCATCCGAGGAAAGTTTCAGCGATGAAACTCGGGGAATAATATTCGGAAATGAATAAGGGCAGTTGATTAATCGAGTAATATAAATAGATTAGCGCGGGAATATGCCAGAGCTTAGTTCAACCAGCATCCGAGTGCGGCGATGTTCTGCTTGACTGAGCCTTTGACCATTAACACATGTCGGGGGCACTGCCGCTAAAACTATGTTACACGCTCGTTAGCGAAGGTGTGAGAAATGCTTGAGTTGTCGTCGAGCCAGTGTTAATCCGCTTACGTGGCACCCTGGTGAGCTACAGCTTAGTCTCTCCTTAGCCTCTCTCAATAGCTTAGCCTCTCTCAATAGCTGAATGCCCGTCCAATACACACATGTGGCTGGCTATTCAGTTTGATTTCTCACTGCAGGGAAATTAAGGGACTGTATCCGTCCATCGTTTGCTGTTGAGACGTTTTAAACGATGGAAAAAAACGTTCAGCAACTACACCCATCGTTTGCACCATCGTTTTTTGTGTAGCGAACGATAAAAATACCATCACCGACGATTGCCGAAGGTGCCGCTGTCGTTCGGAAGAAAACGTCGTCGTGTGGAAGAAAACGATTGTCGGCTGACAGAAGACGATCGCATGTGTTCAGCTGCGCATAAATACACACTAGGTGAACAGGCCATACCTTCCCTCTCAACTGCGGACGTGTGGAACAAAATATAGCGCTCTCAACGAATGTGAAAATGGGTTTATTACAGGGGAAATAAATTACACTGTGCCTTCCGCGTTTGTTTTAAAGGTTGTGATTACGGGAAGTCGCTTTCTGTGTGTAAATTCATCTATAAAAATGACAATCATCTAGCTATGGCTATGATAATGGAAGTATTACATACGTAACTAAAACTAAATGTTTTAACACCCTCTCCATGTATGCACGGTGTGAGAATTTTCTTTGAATAGGCCGGAAAAAGTATAATCAACAGATAACTCGGCCGATATTTTACTGATCTGAATTCTGTTCAGTTACTATTAAACTTGAAGAGATACCTGTTTCAGAAATATGTAGGTTGATAAATATTTCCTTGTTATTCAGGGCGATTCGGAAATGTTTACCAGGAAAAGATAGTGTCGATTCGCCCGGAAAGGACCTGGCGCGGTTTGATGAGGATTTGGCCCCCATGAGGTGCGGTTTGGAGTGCCAAAATGAAATCTCGCGTACGAAAGAATTTTTTTCGTTAGCTTAAAGAATATTATCTAGTCGTATGTTCAGTGTAATTGTCAGGCACTAGGTCTTGGCGTTCTTGAATAATAACCCATTGAAGAAGTGTATTCGTGCAAAATCGTCTGTTTTAGGTTAAAATAACTACATGTACCTTATTTTCTCTATAAACATATGAAGCCAGTCGAGAACCAAAAGAAACTTTACAAAAAAATATTTGTTGAGTCAATACCTAGTAGTTGTCCAAAGATGATTTTGGTTCTCGACTGGCTTCATATGTAAAATTAAAACTGTATTAGATGTATTCTTTCATGTGGAGTGCTGATCATTAAATGAGATAATTCAGAATAGCACGCTGTCGCATTGCGCGGTAGTGTAATGGATAAGAGCGTGCTATTTTTGAACTTCTTGCATGTCTTGATCGCGGGTTCGAATCCCATAAAGGGCTAACCGTATTTTTTCTTGTCATAATTTATTGTCACTCCCGTCCCCCGCTTCGATGCAGATTCCGAACACGAGAAAGAACACAGTTATTATCTACATAAATATAGTAGCCACTACTAGAAAAATAATATGGATTTTGAAGATATTATTTTTCTGTACATTTACGAATATGTATACCGTTATAAAAGTAACTCAGCATGAAAAGAACCAATTTACCTGCAAATAAAGCAAGGAATATTGTACTCAAGTGGGAGTTTATAAATGTAACTTTTATCTGAATTGTTCACAGTAAGCTCTGTATGACGCTTGAAACATAAACGATTCTGTATCAGGCTATATAAAGGTGAAATATACAATGGTGTGATCGGTGCGTACATGCTGTAACAAGCGAAGAAAAAAAGGCCAAATGCGCAAAATATTTGTTGAGCATTCAGACTGGGGTAATGATTGATTGACATGATGATTTGATTTGCAACTCATGCCGACAGAGGTTTTACAAATGGAAGAGAACGGAATGTCCGATTGATACTACGATATACCAAGCCGTCAGGTACGTCAGGCGGTGCCAAGCAAGAAGTCTCCAAAGTAATAACATTGCCAATAGTATCTTGCACCAAAAATCTCCGACGGTTTACTCTTTGCAAGTGCAGTAGGGGTAGATTTGTGGTGATACAGGGCTCGGCTCGATTGGATTTTTTTGCGGCAAGGTGTGTTGGTTCCCGCCGGTTGTAGATGTTGCTCCAAACATCCCGATGAAAAACAAGATGGGCAAATCGGTGGATGTAATGACACTGCGTCGACATTTCAAAGTCATAGATGCTGATGAAATCTCGACATTAGTGGAGGAATCATGTTGGCAGAAGTAGGAAGCGGAATCGACTTCGAAGATGTCGCATTATTGTCGGATGATATTATGTTTTCACTGATGTTGGTGGTACACGTTGTGATATAATATATACATAGCTGGTGCAAATATTAGAACTATCAACTATCTGCCATCGACGAATCAACTTTTTTTTTAGATTAATGAAGTTTCAATTTTTTTCGCCAGATTAATGTGAAACGCTGACTGAGAACAGTGTGGCCTTACTCATGCGGCAACGCTTGTAAGATATTTGGCAGTCCACCCACTCTCACAGAAGTCACGTGATTTGTAATGGTCGGACTGGTAAAAGTTGAAAAGGGGGCCAAAAGGCCGCAATAGCGTGCGATGTCCTTTCGTGATATGCCGACACTAGGTTTTGATCAGTTTCCTTGAAAACGCACGGATACAATAGAAATCTAAATAAATATTTTTCATCGCGAGTATTATAGGACCATGAAAATATATCATTTTTGTATCTTCAGCCGTTTTCTTATAATGTTTGCCGGGAAGCCTGTAACACGCTTTGCCGGGAATTTTCCCGAAATTCGCCCACTTCAGAGCGCGTTTTCAATACCTCTCTAACAAATCGTGTTACACTTTTCTCGATAAATATCACATGAAAAGGGCTGAAGAGACAGAAATGATATTTATATTTTGATAATCCTATGATACTCGAGATTGTATTTAGATTTTTTTATTTTATGAATGCGTTTTCAAGGATATAGTTTCGGTATATCGCCAAAACTTCCCGGCAAATCGACTATCTTTGATGTGAAATAAAACAAAGAATGGAAAGGTTTCTTCTGTTATTTGGCCTATATACTGTGAAATTTCCCGTAATTGCAGTCCACAGGGAAAATCATGTGTCATGAACACACGCGTTTAGCTTTAATATTTTAGAAACATCGCCATTTATTCCACATGTCTGTCCGATAAAACAGCCTGTATACGGGGAAGGGAGTACACGAGTATATGCACGTGGCCTACCCTTCAGGCTTCCGTTTATCCCCAGCAGAGAAAAGTCGATTTCGGACTGCTCCCGCCTGGCGGGAAAATATTGAGCGGTGCAGAACACGTGTCTGTCGAAACGTTCATGGTGAAATACCAGATTAGAGAGGAAAACGCTATATTCACGATCCTTTAATTCACAAGTCGAATACATTAAAATTATCCAGGAGGTTTCTCTGTACTTTGGTGGGTGCCTTGAAAGAAGAGTTTTCACGGGAGAAAATTGAGTGGTCCTGATAAGCAATTTTGGACATCGCTCCTTGAGAGAAAGTGGAGGTCTGGATTTCCAATGAGTCTTCATTCAAGCACTTTTAATATTTTCGATTGAACTAATTTTCTCGGCAATGCGCTGAGACCGATGTATTTTTTGACCACCTATCGTTTGTATGAGATTTTACCGTAACAGCTCCAAATATTTGATTATCGGTGTTCTTTTATTATGTCACTTTTTTAATTCTGGTCAACTTAACACACTTTTGTTATTCTAGATTGCAGGTTTGTTTGCTGCATGGTCATACTGAAACTAGAGGAATGACTGCCTTTTCTCCGGATAACATTCTTCGTACATGCACATATTACTTCAGGGTGTGTATATTTTGTTGTAAGATTCTTAAAAATAAACATATGATTGTGCAATAAAGTCCCATATCCATATCCAGCAGGACAAAACGTGGAAGAAACTTTTCCGGTGAGCATATAGGTAAGAATCCTGCTTGATTAGCACACAATATTGGCAATGTGTCAGTTTATTGTCTAGTCATAATAATAATAAAGTGATCATCGTTTTCCTCTGGTCTATTGGTCTGTACACAGCTTGATGTTCAAGCCAAGAGGTACGCAAGAGTTACTTCCGGAGGCGGCATCCACGGGACATCCGAGCATTTGCATTATTACTACCATAATTCAAATGGACGTTCACGGGAAGTATTGCTGAAGGAATTATCTATTTCCAAGACATTATTAAATAAAAGGCGACAGATGTCTTTGACTTTATACTTTTTGTTTATTTACAGTTGCTCATTTCCGGGACAGTTTTCAATTGATCACTCCAGACTCCAAATAAGCCATGCAGTTTTGTTTATGAAAAATATATTTGCAATTTCTGGAAGGTTAGACATTTATGTTCACATCTTTAGTAATATACACATCGTCTTTCACATCCAGCTTATTTGTTTCTCACCACGACCGATACTCCATTCTTTATGGCACAATATACAGGAAATCAAGGTGAGCTGAATGGCTGAGTTTGCCAGATTTTAAAGAAGGATAAAAGAGCTGAAGTGAACAAGAAAGTAATTTGATATCAACTGAAATGGAAGTCAGAATAGTGAGTTGGGATTAAAAGTAAAAAATATAAAAAGATGGAATAAACTAATAGGTTTTCTGTCTACTTAATCTCTAAATTATACTGTCTAAAATGTGAATTAATTCTACTGAGCCCCTGAGATAATATCAGATAAAACACGGTTGTACATTTAGCTGTTTCGTCACAATCATCTATCGATCTGTCTTCGTCTGAAATATTTCAGAATACATTTATATCTGAAGCAGATCGAACCAATTTTCTGACTAAATAAAAACGTCGACCGTGAATTGATGCGTATTATGATAATAGTCCTATATATACTTGAGTAAAACTGGATAAAAAGGTGAGTGTATGGCCTATAAATGACAGAATAGCTGCAGTCGAGCCATATTTCAAGCTAGAATAATGATCGGCGAGAGGTAAAAGGGAATTCTATTACAGATTTTATACATTTGTTTTATTATTTTCATGCAAGTCCTCGTCTCACTGTTACGAAGGCATAATATATTGAGGTGGAGTTAGCTGAATATATTATGAAGCAGGAACCGTGTACAAGCGCTGGCCCACGTGCTATGTAATGATCACGTGATGTTATTGCAACTCCGTATGGCGGGAAAATGTACAACCAACACGTGGCATGTTGAAACTTTCATTCTACAGACCCCAACCAATTCTATGAAAGTGTTTTCATACATTTGTTCATCAAGGATCGAAGGATACAGTGAATTGTTAGAAAGGGCAAGCAATTCATGTCTTTCGTTTAGCTGCTATCATGATGGGATGAGCTCGTTCCAGCTGGGAAGATTATCGTCTCAGACGAATTGGCCCTGATATGGGTCTCAGACGAGGTGGCCCTGATATCGGGCTTCAAATAGTGTCGGTCTCTTGATTAATTTGTTGTTCTTTTTATTGACAAAAAACAGTTTGAAAAGCCCTTCCACAATATTTTCCTACGAAGAGCAGTCAAGAAATTAATAGGTTTGATTCTCAATCTAAATATGACTTAATCTGTGTTTCTTCATTAGATCTTTCATATATTTCCCCGTAGACATCTTTGGCGTCACCGGGATAATTGGGCCCAGTTTTCTCGGTCGTGACAAAAATTCAGCATGGTTTCAAGCATATCCTGAAGAGAAAATAAAGAAAATATCAGAATGTCTATAGTGTCAGAATATGCCCTTGTCCCGTACGTACTAATACAATGAAAAACCAGAATTTATGATTTTAAATTGACCGGGCGTCCGATGAAACTAATCTCCCTACGTCGCTGTCGGCAGATCGAAACCCGAATCCAAATCATTCCGGTAAATCAATCAATCCACCCGAAAGAGTCCCACTCCTTGTTCCTTGTGTCATTCAAACGTACATAACAAATATATATTACGAGATGCCTGATATTTTCATTGCACAAATATCCAGCAAAGGGCAGAATAAGTTCGTAACACTGAAATTGTAACAAGTAACGGAACACGGTTAGAACGTTGGCTGTAGATCATTTATTTCTCACAACTTTGACTAAGACCGGAGGACCGATAGGCGATACTCGATAATGCAAGCGATTCGTATACTCGGTAATTTTATTCTGTTCTTTCATACCAAAGGAATAACATATTATTGCATTTATACGATTATTCAATACATTGGAGAAGATGTGAAGCGTTAACTATAATTCAATGAGTTTCAGGGTTGCCAACACCTTGTTTTTGACATAATCTTCGTAGCGCGAACTTATTCGGCAAGAATTTCCGCCATGAGCTTTCCTTCAAAAGCGAACGGCAAATGTCCTGCAAATAGGACAAGATGTGAACAAAATAGCCCCTTTCATAGATGAAGGAAGAAGACATCGGTAAGACTCGCACGGCGAAAGATAGCCCGTCTGAAATTGTAGTTTACGGGCCGCTTTCCATACGGATTTCACGGCTCACTATGCTTTATTTGAACATTTTTATTCTTATTGGTATTACATTTCTGTGTTGATATCTTTACAAGTACTACATTTTAAAACAATAACAAATACAGAATAAAAAAAATCAAAACGTGTAAATAATGTCTGTAATACATGTTTCTCGAATCAGTTCAGTCATTTCATTGTTTTTCGGTTCATAGATTGTTCAGTAATGTATATGCGCGTTCGCGTGGTTGATTACTTTGTCTTGTACTCATCTGCTCACAAGGCCGTCCAGAAAAAAAACTG
Source organism: Hanleya hanleyi (assembly GCA_036873755.1). Lineage (NCBI taxonomy): Eukaryota > Metazoa > Mollusca > Polyplacophora > Lepidopleurida > Hanleyidae > Hanleya > Hanleya hanleyi. The sequence goes on from JAVTVY010037471.1 coordinate 29,992, forward strand.
GTAGACATTTGACGGGTCTCTTCAGAAATCTGTCCCTGAAACAGTGCTAGCTGTGTATCAGGTTACAGGATAGCCGATCACTGCAAGAAGATTTAATAGTTTCGGGTTTGACTGGCAATACACAGTCGCGAGACGGCACGCGGGGCCGCACTGCGGGACCTCTCACTTGCGCTAAACGGTCTATTCATTGGAAAATTTCAAAGGCTTGCCGAAACCCGAATCTTTTGTTCATAGATTCGGGTCTCGAGAGACATAATTTTAGCGGCAGTGCCCCCGACATGATGCGGTTAGATAGGCCAAATGGACAAATTTTGCTGTAAAAATCAAAGCCCTCTTATTTGAAGTCAACTATTTTAGTATGTATCACGAAATATAGTTTGCCAACACGAACTGTAAGTTCAGAATTTATCGTCTGTATATCAAAAGATATCGGCAAAATAAACTGATTAATCTCATTCACTAGGTCAAATAATCGATCTGTTCCACAGCTCAACAACAAGTACGGCGCATCACGTTGGGCACACCGGTTCTCGTCAGATCACCGAAGTTAAGCAGCGTTGAGATCGGTCAATACTTGGATGGGTGACCGGGTGCTGTACTGACTGGGCTGATCAGTGTCCAGAATAATAGGAACTGTAGACACCCTCGTGTTCTGGCACATGTAGGCACCGTCGTGATATGACTGAAACAATGTTGAAAACGACGTTAAATCCTACTCACTCACTCAACAACAACAACGACCACCTGCTGATGTTTTTCTTTGGGTTTCATCTCAAACATTAGACCCCGTACGCGCTTTAGAACTTGCTCCTTGTTGAAATATAGGTTGCTTTCACTTCTTAGAGATATAAATTATATTTTTCACCATTGGAATTTACCACCAACAAGCGTCGATAACTTTTATTTTTGATCTGGCACTCAATAAAATCTTTTCGATCGGCAGCATTTTCTTAAGGTCAGTCGAACGGAAACACGGGTATTTTATATAGACCTGACATCCACCCCCCCAGCCCGCCTTTTTTTCTGGAACAGCCCCCAAAGCTGATTACGGTTGCGATGTAGAAGAAATGGACGTCTGCTGATGTCTTGTTCCCTGCTACATGTATTTTCCACTTCTATGGTACATCAACAGCCGCAAATTATAGTTTGAGGAAAATGTTCTTTTGTTGTTCGGGAGATTGCATTCCCGGATACAGGAGAATACCTGGGTACCTGCGCACGAGAGAATTGAATATTTCCACACAGAGAAAACATCTGCAATAAGCTTAGAGTGGGAGTCTCAAAATCCGACATGATAGCTCCTGAAGATAGATATAATAAAACTGACTAAAAGTAAGCCGTACCCACAATTCCTAGTACAAGCTTCAGACTCGACAACAAATGCCCAGGCGTTACCAAACTATAATACAATGTTCGGTGTACCATCATATGGGGAAAATAAACAGTACGTTTATTTAGTTTAGTTTTGGATTATCCAAATACCAAGTGTTGTTTCGTGTATTTTTTGGCTGTAAGTAAGTATTAAGCCAGCGTCGTACACTCATCAGGAGACTCACGCAGTGTTGATTTATTTTATAAATCAGTCAAAAGAACTAGATGTGCGCTAGACTTTCGATTTTCCAAGGATTCCTCCCGAGTTAAGGGAGAAAGTATACTGTTGGAATTTTCCTATTAATGTGTAATAGGTGTCTGAAACAACTAGAGCTGAGCGCCGCATTGATATTCAGTCCATATACGATATTACGTACACGTTCCACAGTTGAATCGATATCGACATTGTCGATTTTGACATAATACCGTCGTATAGTTGACTATACGTTTCATGAATGTAGTACTCTACATTGAGAAGGACGGTCGTATTATTTTTATCGGCCCGTGACACCACAATATCATCGTGGTTTTTCCGTTTATCCAGAGCTTGTCTCTCAGTTGAGAGATTAGCCATTGGTCTCCACTCTTCTGTAACTTAGACAGCATGAGTTTGGTAGCGAACAGATAGTATTCTATATCTATATCCGCTATGGGTGGAATGAATTCCGATTTCTTCCTACACAAGTCGTGTTTAGGTAAGATGTATGCCTCATGGAGGAATAGTGCGTATAGCCTGGCGCTCTTTCCAGAGAGCTCAAGTCCTACACCAGTGTATAACTGGTTATGACGGGGGAGGGAACATAATTCAGTCCCTTTGATAGCAGTAATATATTACCACCAGTGAGCCTGACATTAGACAGATTTCTAATGTACTGTTTCGCATTCTCAATGCTTTGGCTTCTTAAGTTCTGGTTTTTGTCTGCCAAGTGTTTATAAACACGTTTTATGCAGCGTTTGGCTTTCGCCCTGGACGAAAATCTGTTCAGCATTTTAGCTTGATACAGTTTTCTGGTTACCGGTCAACTTCGGACACGTGTAGCCTCCAGTCTGAGTCTTTTCGCCCAGTACGCGAGACTCTGCGCTTGGAGGTGAAACTCCGCCATCCTCCTTATACAATGCGTAGAGACAAAACATAGTCTCGTTGCAAAATGTTGCGCTGTCCCAATCTCGCTGCAGAGAAACGCATTCTAATTGTAAATACTGCGGACATGTTCACGCTAGTTCATATAATTGTTGCAGATTGTGTATGACAATGCTAGAGAGTGGCATATTTTTTTAAACCTTGCGGAAACGCAGACTCTGTGGCACATGGCCACGCAGTCTTGCTGCCAAGTATATGACATAATGCTGGTTAGGTTGCACGGACTACACAGCTGATTTTATAATTGGTTTAGAAATGATATAAAACATATGTAAATTATTTCGAATAAATGATTAAGGTTTGGAAAATTGCCATTTATAATTATACAATGTCAAGCTATTTATGAACACGGCTCTCTTTGAGAATGGAAATTGACGTAGTTAAGGGACCCCCCTCCCCCTTTCGATACGATACCATATTTTATTGCAATCAAAATAGAGGTATACTGAGTAACGGAAGATGGCTCCCTATGACCTATAATACAAACGTTCAAAATTAAATAAATACATGTTAACATTGTACTCAAATAATTAAATTCCCCCCGTATTGTTCGTAAATCCAGCGATTTGATTGGCTGATTACTTCACAAATGACCTGTACGATAAGATGGACAAACGGTCCCGGGGATAAGTCCATTCACAACAGATCACGTGACTTCAGTGGAAATGAATAGAATCGGGTTGACCGTCGAAAACACGGTTTACGAGGCCAAGCCTATTTTACTCCTTGTTTTACACCTTTTTCCCTATAATTAAATTTATGCTGTTGCATCATATCTTCGTGCCTTCTCTGTTACGTTAATGCAGTTAATTGCATAAAATAAGTCAAATACGGAAATGAAATGAATAGATTTTATTCGTCACTCGCAGAATTGAGTGTCCGCAAGTCTCGTTTTTAAGGAGAACCCCCGACAACTTTCGCAGGGTCATTTTTGTTTTGGCGTGTACATAACTGTACTGTAAATATACCCTCTTGTTCGGTATGTGACGAGCGCCCTATATGACGTTTGACTGACCACCACGGGCAATGTGGAGAATATGCGTAATCAGTAATGTTCCGAATGCATACGCTCTTAGCTCACCGTGCTCATATTATCTGTTGCACAACCGATTTCATTTGATAGAACGGTCCATCTGGGTTCATGCCGATCACCAGCTTCACATGCGCCATGTCTTCACTGTTGGTAGAAGTGTTTTCTTTGAGGATTAAAATAGACCGGCTATGGCCACAAACTACAATTCACCTATTGGCCCATTATAGTTGGTCAACAGATAGTTTTCTCATTTGGCCTTTTTTCTTCTGCTTGTCAAAGCAGGAGCACAATGGCAAGGCCATTGTTCAAATCGCCTGTATCACAACGGATAATAAACATTCTTCATTATGGACACGAGAAATTACCCAGAGGGTGTTGTAAGCAAAGGCATAGACAAAGCACTGTCTGTTGGTATGCAGGACTTGAGAAAATCTACAGTACAACACATATAAGGGAAGTGGGAAGAGGTGCCGACATACTGACAGAGTCGCATGACTTGGTTAACCTATTCTAAAGCATAAGAATATTAGCGGTATATACCATAAGCGGTATTAGATACAAATCTAGAGAGCTATGATGGAAATGCTCTGACAACTCGTATATTGGTAATTGGTGAGCTGTTTCGCTGTGACAACTCGTACGCTGGAAATTGGCGAGCTGTATCGTCGTCAGATGAAAATGACGGCATTTAACACAAAAGACTAGTCTGACTAGTAGACAGACCAAATCAAAATTTAATCACTTTCATCAACACTTTCAATCCCAATAATGTCATTTTTCCCCCTGTTATTAAAGATAATCTTAACCTACTTGAATCAAACAAAGAACTCCGGAAAGCTTTTAATGGGGTTCAAGTTATAAACGGAAAACGACAGGCACCCAATCTTAAAAAACATCTGACTTCTGCCAAATTCACACCAAATCATCAAACGTTCTCGATATCTGAATGTGGAAAACCAACATGCAAATGCTGTACAAACATTAATGTTGAGTATACTTTTCTGCTTCGCCACACGAATACAAATTGCAAGATTAATAGCAGTATAAGCAGCAATTCACCAAATTTACTGTAATGGATGTGACAAAACATACATTGCCGAAACAGGGGATGTACTCAGAAACAGAGTAAGAGTCAATCGACAACAGATCAACACACCTTCATTAAGGCATCTTAAGGTTAGCAAACATATTGTAAAATGTGCTAGTGATCTTGAAACGAAATTTAGTATTTTTCCGTTTTATAAAATGAAATCCAATGATACAGTCAGGCGACAAACAAAGGAACAGTACTTTTGAATTAAACTGTTAATAATATATGTGAACTGTAGAATTGAAACATTTAACTATTTCTTTTATGCATGCATCGGCTGAAAAAGGTGTCAGGCATCTGTCGGTAAAAACTAATGATGTATTTATCAAGTCTGGACTTGTCAGCCAATACTGCCTCAGCCGACATATCATCTAATGTTCTGTTTTATTCTATAGTATATATCATTGTCGGATTATAACAAACTGTTTTACCGTTTACCTACTGACTTATATTGTAAATATGTGTGTCTCCATTGTCCAATTAATATATAAAAATGCGTTTAAACATCTTCAGCTACAAGGCAACTATATGTATATATAGCCTTACATATGAATAAATATATTATTGCTATTGAAAAGTCCATAAAATGGACGAACCGGTTTAGCAGTGCAAAACCAAGTCTGAATGTTGAGTGTCGACGAATACTTTCCTGTAGAGTCATATGGATGCTTTATAGTCGCCAGACGTCGTCATCTTTTCCTACCTCTTGCATATCGCTCCAATTTATCACCGTAGATGGTAGGATTCTGCTGGTGGACTGTTAGCCCACGAGGCCCACCATCTGTGCATGTCACTCGGCAAATATATGTAGGATTATTGTTTCGATTGGAAATTTAAGCCGTGCGACGTCGGCTTTTACAGGTTAGTTTTCCTATGTATTCTTGCATTTACCAGGTTTGCCCATGTTAAGGCGTTTAGTCCATCAGACGTCCATGATGCTCATCCATTAACATCAAATGAATTGTTTGAGCTGGTCTGTCATCACAGCTCTCGAGCTAGCGTATTTAATTTCGCTTAAGCCGGTGCTAGGGGTGGTGTGGATACTTCACAGTCGTCACATGGACAGTTGCAGTAAAAGCGCGGCTGAGATATTAAGGCTTTACGTTAAACCTACAATATTCGCTGATTGACTGGATCTCACCAAGAGCAAGGTCGTTGAAACAATCCGTCATATTGACAGAAGTACCCTTCCCCAAGCAAAACAAGTACTGAGAAACCGCAATTCGCAAGAAGTTTTAGCAAATCTGCCGAGTAAATTCGTCATAGTGTCAGCAGACAACTCCAAATAATATAATATTCATATGTAAATATTACTGTTACCAGGTGCTGGTTAAAGAATTGAGTGTAACCATATCATCATCAAATACGTCTACTTACTCCCAAATACAGTTACTCTGGAAGATTTATTTAACAATCACAAAAGGTTTCTCAGGGAAAGAGGTAATTGTCTTCCAACCAATCATATCGACATACCAAAAGTATTCTGGACTCCCAAAATGCACAAATCACCATTCAAGCTAGATTCATAGCTGGTTCTAGAAGCTGCACCACCAAGCTTCTTTCAACCCTGTTGACGAGGGCCCTTCAAAAGTTAAAGGCATTTTGGGAAAGGTATTGCGCCACTGTTTCTAAAAACTCTGTCGTTGAAGTCTTACGGAAGAACTTGATGCTAAAGGTCACATACCGTACAGACATGTATCCACATGGGATTTCTCGACACTCTATACTACAATCCCTCATCAATTTCTCATTAAAAATAGCCATGTGAAATTGGTAACACAATATATCAGCAGCATATAGGTATTCCAATGGGAACTAATTGTGCACCCTGTTGGCTGAACTATATCTGATCTCTTATGAATACGACTATATGCAGGCGCTTTCAAAAACCGATCCATTCAAAGCCCGTTCCTTCTCATTCACCGAACGCTATATAGACGTTCTTCTCGCTGTGCATATTCGCTATATAAATGACGCAGTGAAGGATATATATCCACCTTCAGAGGATTTGAAGGAAACTACAGATAGCCCTACAGGCACGTCATATTTAGATCTATATCTCTATAACGAGAGATCCTGAAGAATCTTGGCGCCCACCATTGTCCGATAATTGTAAGCTAATGACAAGAGGATCTTTTTGCCCACTGTTACTAAGAACAAACAATTCATTTGTAATTTTGTTTGCAGAATTTCAAATTTGAGCGAAAAAGATCGAAAAAGGAACACTGGAAAACACCAAGATATTATCTTTCTAAGTTTGAAGAGTTTCAAGATTTCTATAAACTGTACTTGATGTCGGTTGTTATAGTTCAAGTGAAATGAGCAAAGTTAGTCTGAAAGTAAATGTCCGGAGGACCCTTCGTCTTTCGTAGTATTATTTCCTTTACAGGTGTCACCATTGGGTACTGGAAGCGAAGACACATCTCTTTGACACTTTGGCATGAGCTATGAAACGTACTTAAGATTTGTTAATTAGGAACGATTGCTAATTCTGTTCTGTTTACTGGGCTAGTTTGAGCTATCTCTTTTAAGATACCATGCTCTAAAATAATCAGATAGTACAAACTTAATACTGAAGGGATCCGGTCCGTAATGTTGAAACTTTGAAAGTGTCTGAATCTTGATTATCTCCCTTGGGTCGTAAAACGCAGTAGTCTACAGTTGTCGAGTTGTGACGTTGTGTCACAAGAGTGACGTCCTTTCGTATAGCCGGCCAGCCGGAAGACGAAGCGGTGGGGCAGTTCACATGCAGCGGCCAGGACTAAAGTAAACTGATTTAAAATTTGAAGAAATACATTTTAATTCGGAATAATTTGAACTCCTTGATACAGAAAGTGAAGGTATGGATATTCTCTATGATGCACTCTTGTGAAGCCGACTCTTGTGATGCAACGTCACAACTCGGGAATATCGTACAACTAGGCCCCATGAGGGACCTGTGTACCAAATTTCAGAAAGATCCATGAAGTAGTTCCTGAGAATTCACGGTAACAATGTTTCAATGGAGATTGAAGATGGCCACTTGGCGGCCATGTTGGATTTTCAAAATTGACCAAAAAGGTATCTTGCACAACCAGGCCCCATGTAGGACCTGTGTATCAAATTTGAGGAAGATCCATGCAGTAATTCTTGATAAATCACGATAACAAAGTTCATGGGGGAAATCCATAATGGCCGCCTGGTGGCCATATTGGGTTTTGGAATCGGACCAAAAACGGTATCTAGCACAACTGGATCACAGGGGAAACCTGTGTACCAAATTTGAGAAAGATCCATGCGGTACTTCCTGAGAAATCACGATAATAAAGTTTCATGCGTAAATCTAAGATGGCCGTCTGGTGGCCATATTGGATTTTCGAATCAGACTGAAAAAGGCATTTTGCACAACTAGACCCCAAAGAGAACCTGTGCACCAAATATGAGAAAGATCCATGCAGTACTTCCCGAGAAATCACGATAACAAAGTTTCATGGGAAAATCCAAGAGTAGATATATAGACTATGCCCCACCGTTTGATCCGCCGACTCTTGTGATGCAACGTCACAACTCGGGAATATCGTACAACTAGGCCCCATGAGGGACCTGTGTCCCAAATTACAGAAAGATCCATGAAGTAGTTCCTGAGAATTCACAGTAACAATGTTTCAATGGGAGATTGAAGATGGCCACCTGGCGGCCATGTTGGATTTTCAAAATTGACCAAAAAGATATTTTGCACAACTAGACCACCAGAGGAACCTGTGTCCCAAATTTGAAGAAGATCCATGCAGTAGTTCCTTGGAATTCTCGATACAAAATCTCATGGGGAAATTCAAATGGCCGCCTGGTGGCCATATTTGATTTTCGAATCGGACCAAAAAAGGTATCTTGCACAACTAGATCACAAGGGAAACCTGTGTACCAAATTTGAGAAAGACCCATGCGGTACTTCCTGAGAAATCACGATAACAAAGTTTCATGCGTAAATCTAAGATGGCCGCCTGGTGGCCATATTGGATTTTCGAATCAGACTGAAAAAAGGCAAGATAGTGCACCAAATATGAGAAAGATCCATGCAGTACTTCCCGAGAAATCACGACAACAAAGTTTCATGGGAAAATCCAAGATGGCTGCCTGGTGGTCATATTGGATTTTCAAATCGGACCAGAAAAGGTATCTTGCACAACTAGACCACCAGGGGAACCTGTGTACCAAATTTGACAAAGATCCATGCATTAGCTCGTGAGAATTCTCGATTACAAAATTCCATGGGGAAATTCAAATGGCCGCCTGGTGGCCATATTGGATTTTCGAATAGGACCAAAAAAGGTATCTTGCACAACTGGACCATAAGGGGCACCTGTGTACCAAATTTGAGAAAGATCCATGCAGTACTTCCTGAGAAATCACGATAACAAAGTTTCATGGGGAAATCTATGATGGCCGCCTGGTGGCCAAATTGGATTTTCGCATCGGACCGAAAAAGGCATCGTGCACAACTGGACCCCAAGGGGAACCTGTGTACCAAATATGAGAAAGATCCATGTAGTACTTCCCGAGAAATCACGATAACAAAGTTTCATGGGGAAATCCAATATAAAGTTTCATGTGGATATCTATGATGGCCGCATGGTGGCCATATTGGATTTTCGAATCGGACCGAAACAGGTATCTTGCACAACTAGACCGCAAGGGGAACTTGTGTACCAAATTTCAGAAAGATCCATGCAGTACTTCCCGAGAAATCACGATAACAAAGTTTCATGGGAAATCCAAGATGGCCGCCTGGTGAACATATTGGAGTTCGAATCGGACCAGAAAAGGTATCTTGTACAACTAGACCCCAAGGGGAACCTGTGTACCAAATTTGACAAAGATCCATGTAACAGTTCCTGAGAAATCGCGATAATAAGATTTGATGGGGAAAACCAAGATGGCTGCCTTGTGGCCATATTGGATTTCCGAATTGGACCAGAAAAGGTATCTTGCACAACTAGACCCCAAGGGGAACCTGTGCGCCAAATTTGAGAAAGATCCATGCAGTAGTTCCTGAGAAATCGCGATAACCTTCTTATCAATGCTGATGCTTTTATCACAAAACCGAACCCTTGTGGCTATATTCTATCCAAATCTACTAGACTATTATTAAGCTAACTACTGCAACAAAGATTTTGCCGTAAACTTAGATTGAGTTACAGCAATCCTAAGGTTCTTATTGTTGGTCTTTCTCGCACCACACAGTTGCGCTTATGATAATAATTTCTCAAACCATTTAATATTTACTGTATTGTTCATGATCGAGATGCCGTAAGTTAACAAACGGTGATCTTATGTGTTAATAAATGGGTTATTAAAATTACCTTCTTGGCCCTCCTGAATGGCACTCAGGATATGTCTGTTTACGGAGGAAATCGAGTCTGCTGAGTTCATAAACATGTTTTACGTTACAGAAAGTATACGTTAAACTATTATACCTGTACGGATACTCTCGTTTAAATGTTCTATTAGTTATATTATTCTCGCCATCTCTTATGGTGGGCATTTTAGTAAAATAAACATCCTATGAAATATATAATATAAAATGGGAGAGATTCACAGTTATGATCAAACCAAACATGATTTTACTTTTCAGAAAGATTACTCAGAAATATAGCTCATGCACCCTGTAGCTTATTTCAACTTCCTTGATGGACGGATGAAGTCATTGAAGTTTAATACTTGCTATTCAGTTACTAGTGTGTATACATTCTCTATGCAGCCATTATTCTGTCTGTCTCACATTCTCGTGTTTACCCGATACCTTGTGCAGTTTCTGTCAAAATCAAAGATGAATATTCGTGGACTATTATTGGTTATTGTTATCTTACGCTGCATTAGACCCCAGGGTGAGTACTCTGTATATATTTCTCTTCGTGTATATCTACTTGGGAAAACCCGTCCTTCGAACGGCAATTTGTCCTTTCTGACTTTCCTCTGTCGTCTGGGATGCAATCCAGGACATCTTTTTATTGAGACAAATTCAGTTGCATGTATTACAACATGTAACCCCGTTCCAGTGGGCATTAAATGCCCTTGATAATTTGTTTTCCATTCTAAGTCACTCTCCCTAATTCCAAAACTGACAATATCGGCTATTACATCATCGAACTGAAATATTTGTATCTAATGCCGCTCAAACCTGTGCTACGGGCAGCGTGGTCATACCATTCAATATGTCCACATGAACAGCTACAATAAAAGCGTAGCATGGGTACGAATTATTACAGGAGAGACAGACAGAGATAATTCAGGTTTAACGTCTTAAATCATTACAGGAATCACCTTTGGTTCTTGTGATGTTTTTAGAAATAAGCAGTCAGTATATTTGTCTGTAGTGTGATATGACTTCTTGTGAGTACGCCGATATCGTTTTCCATCGCCATTTTTATGGTGCGTTTAGTCGTGGCCTGTATATAGTGAGATTCTACGGGTGGACGTTTCGTCTCCAAGGCTTGACCTTTGTACAAATCATTGTAGTATTTTGACTTGTAAACATGGTGGAGAATGAAGCGCTTGGTCGTCGGGCCTCAAATGTATTTGTTCTGAATGCGAACTTGCATTCAATAAATACTCCCTCGTTTTTGTTACTATTTGGCGGTCACATATATCATCATTTTCTAACAGATGACATGATAGGAATATTACATCGTCGCTCTGAAATATTTGTATCTAATACCACTCAAGCCGGTCCAGGGTCCATGCCATTCAGTATGTCCATATTAAAAGCTACAATAAGAGCTTGGCTTGGATGCAAATCATCACAGGGATCATCTTTGGCTTTTGTAATGTTTTTTGAAATACGTAGTCAGTATATTTGTCTGTGGGGTCGAATGACTTCTTGTCAGTACACCGGCATCGTTTTCCGCCACACTTTTATGTTGCTTTTATTTCACGCCTTTTTTTTACTTATTTTTCATTTAGTTCCCCCCCAACGATTCATCCCACATCTACCCTGGCATATTTCACTACCTGTCCACTAACATTGTGGTATTTCCGTCGAAAAAAACTCATTTTCCCGGCTCTCACGGGCGTTAGCTGCCCGTATGACTCACCATCTTCCCTCTCTTGTGGCATCACTCGCTCATATTATCCATAAGTACATTTTGATGGCGGCCGATAAACTCACACATTTTACATTGTGCATAAATTTTATCTTCCCGTTTTTATCGCCGTCCTACGAAGTATGATATCGATATTGGATTCAACATACGATATGGTACCTCTGCCTTATGTCCGCACCTTTTTCTCGAAGACCTATGTGTGTACAATGAAGAATTCTTGCAAATGTTTTAGTTAAATGTTGCAGATGAGACGTTTACTATTTTGGAAGGGCAGTGATTTGTTAAAAGCTACGGGGAAACGAATGCAAATATTTTACCGGAATTCGGAAAATCGATCACAGCTATAATCTCGATGGGAGTCAAGAGCGTGTACTCCTCACATTTCAGATAGAAGATTGTGAACTATTTTGATCGAGGCTACTAAGGGGAAATTCGAGTCCAGTTGATTTCAAATTGTAACGTTGTTGCACTATCAGTGTTGTATATTACCGGAGTCTGTGCTGTAGTTGAACTGTTTTTGTTGTTTTTTATTTATCAAACACGAAAGAGTCATTATAACAGCAACAACAATAACCAGCAAATCCATTGAGAACGTTTTGTCAGAGTTTTTGAAAAATATAAGTGTTGTGTTTTAACCTTATGCCACTAGTACAATGCAGTTGATAAAGTTTTCGTGTAAATATTATCTAACTACACTCAATAGAACTACCTGTTTCATGCATTTGAGATTGCATAGATGTCATGAAAACCAGACACTGAAGGAAACAGATCTGTTGATCTTTCAATAAAAAAACTTAAATTCAGAGGGATGTAGCCTCTCTAAAACGGTCACAGATATAGACAAAACTGCTTCTGAGGGTGTACGCTCCTAAAAAAGCACAGTGGCACAGAGAGAATAAAAGGCAAATGACACAATACTGAAAATAGAAAACACGAATGCATATGCATGCAATATTCATTGACATCTTCTGAACAATTAATGAGGGTCTCTCTTATGACTGAATTACAACGTCAGCAAAACCTTTGTTCCAGGCTTAATAAAAATATTTGACGACGAAAAAATATAATGACGATGATGCTAAAAGGAGAAACAAACACTAGTGCTCAGAGTTATTCTAGCAGAAAGTTTGTGCATCTTGCCGTGGAAGGACAGTATTTTCATTTTCAAATTTATCACCGGGAGGACCAATAATGCCGGCGAGTATTGAAAACCATTCTGCTGGGAAAAATGGATCATCATTGATAAAGTTCAAATCTGAAATAAAACCGGGACCAGAATTTATTTGTACATGATGTCATCGTTTCATGTAGCGAAACTGTCTTGATATTTGATGATTCAAAACACATAGATGTCGATTATGAAATTCATTCTTCTACTTTCTCTTGCTCGAAAGTGACTATATAGATGGCAAAGAGTACATCTGCGGAAAGACGTGTCAGCTTTACCCGGGAAAAACCCCTCTTGCTGCCACGTTTTTAAAGCGAAAAAATTATTTCTCCATGTCAGCATGAAAGGTTGTGTTTCATACATATAAAATACTGAAATTTTACACTGAAAATTCTCACAGCCAATGGTGACGTAAAACGGCGTCGATGAACGTTGGAAAATGGGCGCTTGGTCGTTTTTATATTTTCTGGGTACATTTTCACAGGGAATTCCCTTTATATACAAAATATGACACCTCCAACCAAAATCTAATTCCATGTTCTCAATTTTATCAAATATACCACAAACATATATTAAAATATCATTTTGGTTGAAGGTGTCATATTTTCATGAATTTTTAAAATAAGTTTTGTTTTCTCTGTTCACTTGGAAGACGGCGTTATATTGGCATTGTAACAGTATTTGATGTTGCATAGCTTCTTGGCCGTGTGGTTAGAGCGTTTGGTTGTGAATGAACAATGCTGTCAATTTTGAGTTCGAATCACAATTTTGTAAATTTATTATTTATTTTTTTTTTGTTTTTTTTATCCATAGATGAATGACTCATGAAAAAATATTTCTGGAGTAAAATAATAAAAAAAATATTTTACAATTAATATTTTGTAAGTAGAAAATCCCCAAAGCTGTTCTGTTTCCTTCACCACTTGTACTTCCGCTTGCAGTACAACGTATCACCCGAAACAGATAGGCCTAAATATTTTTGTCATCAATGTGTACGATATTTAATTCATGGATATGCGTATATAGTAGTAAAGTAATATAGCAATGGCAAATATGAACAGAAGCGTGCCACCAGCCTTACACGAAGGACCTGTTCCTGACGAGCGCATGGCACACTCAACTCTGTATATTAATAGAACTGGAGAAGACCGGCTACGGAGCCGTGGAAGGGACATGCGTTTTATTTATATTTTCACCCGCAGGAAAACAGAATGTTTTTTCTTTTTCTCCCAAAACTTGTGAAAAAGAAATTTTATATATTTTTTCGGCCTTGGAAAAGAGAATAATTTTCCTTTCAGTGAAAAAGGAATTTTATTTATATTTTCGGGCTTCGAAAAAAAAAAATCCTTTTTTATTTACGTCAGTGAAAAGGGATTTTTTTTTATTTTTCTGGCCGTCAAAATAAAAGTTTTTCTTCTTTTGCATCAACTGAATTATATCGGGCCCTTAGATAATTGCCCAATGAGAAAGCAGCATAGTGGGCTATGGTACGAGAATCGCAGGCTCTCATTGGTCAATTATCTTGGACCCCGAGATAATATCTAGGGTCCCGAGATAATCAGCCAATGAAAACTTTCCTTTAGTATCGTTTCCTTATAGAATTATCATCCATTTGCGGCGCCATGGATTTATCCAACAGGGAATCGTTGATTCGTTTGTATTTTAACTGTGGATTGATGTACAAAGACATAGTTGATTTAATGGCAGTTCAACGCGAAATGGCGGTCGGGTGAATAGGGGAGAATAAAAGCGGTTTTCATTGGCTGATTATCTTGGGGCCCTAGATATTATCTCGGGGTCCAAGATAATTGACCAATGAGAAGCTACCATTTTCGTACCATAGCCCACTATGCTGCTTTCTCATTGGACAATTATCTAAGGGCCCGAGATAACTCAGTTGATGCGAAAAACTTTTATTTTGACGGCCAGAAAAATAAATAAAATTCCTTTTTCACTGACGTAAATAAAAGGCAATTTTTTTTTTTCGAAGACCGAAAATAAAAAAAAAATCCTTTTGCACTGATGAAGAAAAAGGAAAATTATTTTTATTTTCGAAGACCGAAAATATAAATAAAATTCCTTTTTCACTGAAAGGAAAATTATTCTCTTTTCCAAATCCGAAAAAATAAATAAAATATCTTTTTCACAAGTTTTGAGAGAAAAAGGGGAAATATTCTGTTTTCCTGAGAGTGAAAATATAAATAAAACGCATGTCCCTTCCACGGCTCCGTACCGGCCTTTATTGCTTGAATACGTCATTCATATATTACAAATCGAGGAAAGCTGCCAAGAGGGTTTTTGCCCGGGTAAAGCTGACATGTTCTTTTCGCAAATGACAGGTGTTAGCCCAGTGAGGTGGTTGTAATGAGCTGTGTTTATGTTTGATCAGAAAGATATTTCAGCATTCTCTCACGGTTCTTCACCGGATACAGGAGACTACTAAACATGCACCACGGTGACATGATTGTGAGAATGCTTTTTCAAGTAACCATCTGAAACAAACTGTGGTATTCCGGTACACGTCCTCTCTGGATGAACCTAAAGGCCAAAACAAAAAGCTTAAAAGGGACGCCGATGCGAAGTCCATGAGTTCTAGTTTACTATTTTGTTTGTTTTATGTCTCTTTCTTTTCCTAACTTTCAAAATGGCCCCTACTAAAATTCCAAGATTTCACGACATTTTGCCAAAAGACAATTCCAACGCCCAATGGGAATTCGGTTCTATTCATAGTTTACCCACATTGCCCCCAAAATTACTGATATTTCGACAAAAATGTGGCCGTCCTGGGAGGGCAAACAAACAAACAGACACGGAATAATAATCAGAAAAGTTGTCCCATTTCAGCAGGTGACGTCATTATTCAATTTGCCATTTCAATTAACTGTAAACAGATAAGCATCTTGGTAGCTCAGTCTGTAATGTGTACCAAAAAAACAAAGCAAAATACTTTGTCAGAATTAAAATGTTAAGATTTTCAAATCAAATTTCTTTGTACTTGCAGTCATAGAATGTGATACCGAACGCTGCCATCCACATAGCTCAACTTGTGAGCTCAGCGCGGGAGGGAAGAAGACATGTATCTGCAAACCAGGGTATGGAATGCGCATAGAAGGTAGAACAGGTTTTGTAGCCTGCGGATGTAAGTATACCACAGACATATTATTTACGACTTTGATTACTTCGTTGATCACCCCCTAAAATACCGGGAACTTTGTTCATGTTGATTCTCGAAAGTGAGCTGTGGTAGTCACAGGCCCTGTTTCATAAAGCCCCCAAATATCATTATAATACCTATCCATAGTATCGGATCGGAGGTTAAATACTCAATCCACGTATTTTTTTATGGTATGACTATACATCATTTTGATAGCTTCTCTTGCATTTGCTCATTGATTCTATTATGTGATAGTTCATAAAGCAGCAGATTCCTATGCTATCGACTAACTCAAACACGTTCTGAGAGCAATAAAACAAGCAAAATATATTTTCCAGAACAAAAGTACTGTTATTATCTCTATATTATTCAAAACTAATGTAGTATATGTATCAGGATATATATAATAACCCAGAACGGAAACCATTTCCTCTTCAGCAAGTAAATCATTTATTTTTTTCGCGCGCGAGAGACACAATCTTGCACTGATATATAACAGCATTTTATCTAAGCAGAACACAAGAATTATAACAAGTTTATTCACGGGGAGCCGTGGCTCATCAAAGAACCAGTCAGAAGCAACACATATAAGGTTTCTCGGCTGGCGAACTGACGGTCTTATCTGCTGTGGTTTTGCGGTTTTTGCGTATTTACCGGGAAAATAGACGCGAGAACTGGTGGCGGACCCGGGAACACATACATGGTCTGATTATAAACTGGCGAAAGGTGTGCTGGAGTTAGGCCACCAAATATGTCACAGAGAGCAGTAACCCGATCGATTCAATGAATCGGTCCGGAAAATTGATGCGAATAATTAATGTACTAAAGCTTGAATATTTCTCAGAAAAATACCAAAAACGTGGCTGCAGAAATTCCGAGCTCAATTTATTTTGAACTCGGTAAGTGACAATGCTATAATGGTTTGTGATGATACTTAGTATTGTTGGGATGGCTGTCACCTAGTGTAAGGCTGTTGCAAACTATGATAAATTTCTTTAACGACAAACAGTTTGGAGACGTAACTTTAAAAGAATGAATCACAAATTTTGAAGCACATTTGGTACGGATGTCAAATGAGCATCACTGATATTCAAGATGGAATCGTTCTCTATATTCATTGGGTAGTGCGAAGTGTGATACAGAATGTACTGCTTTGGCATGAGGGCCTCTTAGCCAACATAGACCAGAAATACTCGAACAGACAATCATGAAGAATCCATGTAATGACGAAACACAATACATATGATTGATCCCTTATAATGAGTAGGCTCATATGATGAACATATATCCGTGTTTCAGGGCATATACTGCAAGTGGTCTACAGTAGATCGAAACTTACCAAGAAAGTGACTTAGTATACAATTATATCTAAAATTTTGTGTAATTTATAGTAGTAAGCCGAATCGAGAAAGACTGAGCATGGACCCCAGATCCAGGTATGCCACTAAGCTGAATATATGTAGCCCAATAAGCGCCTAGGTTTAAGTGATGAGGAGACCCTCTTACGTCCCCTGGCATCAGCCTACTATTAATTCCGTTACTTGTTATGTATTAGCGTTAAAAATCGGCAAAAATCCAGAAAATTCACAATGCATAAATCCACCTGGCATGTCAATATTTACCTTGTGGGACATTACCAGTGGAAGTCTTGACAGATGTTGACCATGGAAATTTCAAATTACCGCCACTGACAGCTGATTGGTGCTACAGAATGTCATTCAATTTGTAAACAGGGAGCCTTCTCACCCTTCACTGATCATGTCTTTATCCACCATGCTTTTTTCAAAGTGGCCCAAATCAACACCAGGAAGTACAGTTTGAAGACTCATCTGCAAGTTG
Source organism: Hanleya hanleyi (assembly GCA_036873755.1). Classification (NCBI taxonomy): domain Eukaryota; kingdom Metazoa; phylum Mollusca; class Polyplacophora; order Lepidopleurida; family Hanleyidae; genus Hanleya; species Hanleya hanleyi. The sequence goes on from JAVTVY010037471.1 coordinate 47,867, forward strand.
AAATATCAGCTGTATCAGAAATGCTGAAAAATCGCAGCTCATAAAATCCATAAAGATCTGCTCTCAAATTTCTAAACAATGTAGGTCGTGGAAGTGATTAATTGTGATCTGATGCCCCCTGGCACAATCATATAGATATTATCACACCGAAAAACAATCAGTTATGAACGTATGCTGGAGGCTGACACGGTCTTATTAAAATGATACAACCAATCGCTGGTTCTCAAAATGTATTTGTATTGTTTTCATCAATCAGCATGTCCTCACGTCCGTCAATTGAATTTGTACATACATGCATTTTGTAGATGGTATACCATCTTCTCCCACAGTCAATGTACGCAGTCTCTGTATGTGACTGAACAAGGAGAATTAAAATGTGAATGTTCAAAATATATAATTAACTCAATGGTTCGGTTAAAAAATGACAAAATATGTACTCATACCAAATTATGCTTTTGGAAACCCCATGGTGAAGCGTTAATTATTGTACAGACGAACATACGGACGGATCTATCATAACAAATAAAAGCTCGTCACACATAAAGAATTTCCGCGTCCATATACGAAAACTTCACGCAGTATAAAATAAATTATATATATAAACACATACTTATTTCTCTCTATAAAAATACGAAGATCAAACATACACCAGCACCGACTCTGACAACAACTACCTACTGGAACAACGAGTAGTTTTATATAAAACCAATCCGGATTATGGTCGATCTATATGTTTACAGAGAAAAATATTAGGGTTTTCACTTCAAGATTAGCGATTTTGCACTAACGCAACACTTCACGGTTATGTTATTCAAGTATCATGAGACTCACTGGCTTGCAATTTTCTCGGTAAGGAAGAAATGATGTACTTTATGTAAATTGAAAGCAAATTCTTGCAGAGGTGATATCTTAGTGTAATTTCTTTGCTTTCAAATCAACTATCTTCCTCTCCAGAGAGTGCCTACAGATGATACTTGATTTGTAACCGCCCAATACTGGGGCTGAATCCTTACTAAAACGTACGACATTATTAAGGTTTATTGCGATTATTGATTTTGGAAGTAGTATATAATACTTTCCAGGCAATACAAAATATGAGATACACTACGCTTTTCTGGTTTGAATACTGTGTTATAATATTGTAAAAATTCGAATATTCCTGACGAAAACCTTAATACAAGAGTCTGGTATTCGTCATTTAATATTCGTCCAATGTCCATAAACTGAAGAACTAATTGGTATAGCAGCATGCCTAAACAGGATGCTTCCCTGCAATGCAGAAGCAGACAAGCGGTCTTATAATTATGTAGACAATTGTAGAAATAAATTTTCAAAAACAGCTTCCTGCTATGTCACAAATTCACTTGAAGTAATCAAAGTAATAAAAATATAAAACACATCCTAATTATCAGACAGAACAGCTTGCAGATACAGAATATGTTGGTCTTAAGGAATTACCATGTCATCAGCATATAACAAACAGATAAGCACTATAAATAAATTCAAACTTTCTTTCGTTTCTGCACTTCTAGCTCAGGAATTCTTCAAGATCTTTTAGAGGGTAAAGCGAGATCAATAGAGGTGATGAATTTTCACCCTGACGTACTAACTCGCGGATAAAATCAAAGTACTTAAAGTACTGATGTCGGGTTTACTTGCATCAGAGGGGTTAATAAGTCCTGTATTTGTGATCAAAAAAGGGAGGAAATCGTCCTCAATCTGTTCGGTTTGTAGGGCCAAATTTCACTTTTATCAAAAAGATATGAAATGAAACATTTTGTACAGCCTACATGCTGAATTATATGACACGAAATAATGAAAGGCTGCAGATGCACGAAAACGGATTTATGGCGAACCAAAGTTGGTACATTGGCTTATATTCTTATTTTTATGCACTTTTCGGTGCAGATTTTCTGTTGTTACAAAAATAGGATACCTTTAACCAAAACCAATTTTAGCTAAACAAATTCTGAAATATTCAATCCAAATATGATTTTGGTTGAAGGTGTCATAATTTTGCAACAAGAGAAAATGTCGACTGTAAATACACCGAAAAGTGCAAAATAAGCCAATGCGGCAGGTTTGAACCACTGTAATTCTGGTTGTGTTCATCTGTTTATCTGGATTGGTCTGATAATTCCAAGTAACCACTGTTCCGGTATACACTCTGTTTCAAGCACCTCGTCGAATAGATATAGATACATTGGGAGCATTATTTCCATCGTGTTCTCTGTCGGCTCCAGCCGATTTATTATTTTCAGACGATTTATGATTTTGACAAACTCTTCGTAGATCTAGATCCTCATATGCCCATAATTGTGATCTAAAAGTACGTTGGACCGTTCATCGTTTTCATCTAAGATATTCAGAGTCTTGAAAATTTTTTTAAAAACGGCTGTACATCTTTAAATTCCTTCTTTCTATCATTTCCCACTTTGTTTAAAATCTTACAATATTTCTTTGGATCTTTAGCATGGAGTGCACTTAATTCTTCTATAAACATAGATTTGTGGTCAGCATAACTTTTATTTTGTCATTGCTTTTATTCCTTGCCGGTTTTCTGTAGTTTAAGTTTATTAGCCCTGTATTTCCGATATACATTTATCATGGATAAAACTAATTTTCTTTTTTCTCTATGTTGTTTATTAAATGGGCGTCTTGATATTTTCCATGGCCCATTACTATTCTTCCTCTAACCAATTGGCTTTTCTGCGCTATCAATAAAGCAATTAACCAGTACTTTAACTGCAATCTGAATAGTCTTTCTAGTTTTCTGTGAACGTTGTCTCTATTCATTGGTTGACGGTCAGAAGATTGCCATGAATGATTTCAGCCACATTTAAATCAATATTTTTTATGAGCTCTGTCTTTTTGGTATAAACCATTTTCGCTGGTTTGTGTGGTTTTCTGAAGATTCATTTGCCCGCTTCCGCGTAGCTCCAACAATAATAGACACAGTGAGAACAATGATATAGTGTACATCTGAAAGTATCGGCTTAACATCTAAGTCAGTAATACACTTAAACAATGATAAACATTAAATTTGACTGACACTTTTCGATGTAACTTCACCAATACCTCGATGACTACCAATTCTTCCATTTCAATAAACATGTTTGTATTCCGATACAATTCAACGAATTTATATCTCCAAGCATTAACGCGGTCGTTCGGGCAGTAACGTTTCAAGGTTATACCAAAGTCTGTCAGCAGTTGTGGTCCCAGAACAAACTGTGCCACATCACCAACAAGTTCGACAAAATCGGTTAAAATTACCTCAATTCCCTACATGTAGCCTAGTCCCCCATCAGACACACCCGAGAACAGTTTGTGGAGACTTGTCATGTCGTTATCTAAATCGGTAAAACGTTCCCCATCAATATAGTCATAGACGTTGCATGTTTGATTTCTTTGTTTTTTGTACCTTCTAGAACACACAAAACCGCCCAGACAAAACTTATAGAACAGTGGAAGGTCTTCAGAAATATGAGCATGTAGCGGTGCTTTAAATGTGTATCAGGGTACAGGGCGGCAGATTTCGTCCTATTTTGAGTGAAAGTCACATATAGTTAATCATTTTCCAACAGCATTTGCATACACTTCGCCATCCATAAGATGGCTTGCGAATCGTGTGTCTCCATTATCGCGGAGCGATATCCAGTACTTTACCGGATTCTGTTCGGCCTTCATCCGGCGGAGAACAGACCCGAGAAATCTGATAAATTACAGGTTTTTATACCACCTCTGAAACAGATATTGCCTAGGCTTAAATATATAGGTATGTATAACTTTCGTATCATCCGAGAGGTGTGGTGGATCTGAAATTTTGAACAAGTAGTTCATCACATGACTCGAAAATGGCGAGTTACGTTGGGGCTACGTCGGTAGACTTTAGCTGATTGGCTGACGAAGTCACGTGGTATTGATTTATGGAAATTCCCTCATGCAGTTGCCGAAAGTATGCTGAACATGGATACACATGATCCCAGGGTCAGTCTTACCGCGTATAGATGACCGAGATGGTTACAGGTTGTTTCCAACAGATGACTTGATAGGGCTATTTATGGTGGCTGATGCATAGCTATTACATCATCGCTCTGAAATAATTGTGTCTTCTACCGCTCATACGGTGCTATGGATCGTGCGTTGATGTCATTCCAAATGTCCACATGAACAGTTACAATAAAAGCGTGGCTGGGATACAAATCATCACAAGGATCACTTTTGGTACTTTTGGTGTTTTTCAAATATGCAGTCAGTGAAATTGTCTGTGGGGTCATATACTTCTTTTCAGTACCCCGGCATCGTTTTCCACCACCCATTTAATGTTGCGTTTAATTAAGACGATTCGTATTGGATTCAGTCATAAGCTAAGCATGTCATTCAACTGGTTTAAATAATCTATCGCCCAATAATCGAAGAGAAGCACTCGTCACCCACTCCTCGCTGACTGTTTTCGAATACGAGTACGAATACTTAATTACTCCCAGACCATGTTCAACTGGAAGGGAATATTATACCTTGGTGGACAGGTCAGACATTTGTATATGCCGATATACATGTATACCGTAATTAATAAACCAAGGTTATTCAATTTTCAAAAAAAAAGTAATGGTAGTAAATAGGTTCAAATAATTCATATTACATATCTCAGTAATAGTAGTAGTAACTATAGTAGTAGTTATTGATAACAGCTGATTCATATATGTTAATATTAGATCAGAGGAATTATCATTGACCATGAGGCACAGCAAGAACAAATAATCAGCATAGGCTAGACAAACGTTACACTTGGTCAGAGCCATCTGATTTAAATTCAATCCGAGTTATATAGTAATTTGATGGTATATATCTATTTCTGACCTTTTCAAGTGAAAAAAATATTGTTAAAAGTAGTAATTACCTCATTTTCTAAATTGTCGTTCTAATAACTACTTCATTATTTGTTATTATTGTATTATTTGTATTATTATTTATTATTCATTGTCTGCCGATTTGAACTCAAGGCTTGCATATGTAGAACCAAAGATTGGAGTGGCAAAAATAAAATATTACCTATGTAAAACTTGTTCGATTAGTATAAAGTACAACATGTAACCATAAGTACAGTGGGGTTTATATAAAATACTCGTTATTCCAGTTAGTAACTATGACCAGGTTCTGGTCGATCTTTATATGTTTACAGAGAGAAATAGAAAGTGTTTATAAGATAGAAAGAGTATATAACAATATGCTATATTACATGTATGTGTCAATCGAAAAAGTTTCTTGCAGAGGTAATATTTTATTTTTGGCACTTTAACCGCACATCACTGGGGCCGAATCGTATGATATCCGTTCCTAATTATTCATTAGCGCGCTATTCAGATTTACGAATTATTTTATTTGGAATTTCCATGCACGAACAAAAATTGAGGCACGCTTTTTTTCAGAAGTGTGCTGTAAGATTATACAAGTTCAATTATTCCAACTACATTGTAAACATCTTCATTCAAATATGGAAATCTCACAATAACAAAACTATCACAAAATACTAATTTCAGATATTATATAACTTGTGGTGAGTTTATGTATTACAAATTAATTCGACAAAAGCCAATAAGGTGTTCAAAGTCGTTTTGTGTATCTCATTTGACTAATTATATTTCATTACAGCCAAGAAATGCGGGAATTCATACTGTGAAGACGCTATTGCAACATGTTCTGGGAATTCCACCTGTGTATGTAGAGACCGATATGTCTGGCCAGCTCTCATCACAGTTGATTCATCTCAGTTGCTGTCCTGCATAGGTATGCTTTGTCCCTTTGGCCCTGAATAAATTAAATAAGCCACGAGCAGAAGAGCACTAAGATAGAGTCGTGTTGAGGGTTTCTAGGTTCCACCAAATTTCGACCCCATGTCATATCTACCTGTTGGTATCTACCACGTTCAACTTCGAACTTGTGAGCACGTATATTCTGTATTGCAAATAACATTTCTGTGGTGTCTATTTTGCACAGAATTGGTCTATAAAACGTGATAGACATTGAGGTTAAAACATGATCCTGTCACATTACTGAATATGGGGAATCATTCGCTCTAATTATTAAGACGCTCTATAATGCAATCAAGATTGATGTTCGTTATATTAAATTGCTCATTGACACGTATCTAAACCCGTATACATTGAAGACATTAGATATATATATACTTAGACCAGCTGGGTAAGAAATTGAAGCTAACGACATCCACAAGACTATAATATGCGTTAAAATCAAATATTGCATACTTCGAGGTCAATTTGAGGTCATTAATCACATGAGTCACTGAACATCATTGCTTGTTATAGAGAGAATTTCACTGTTGTAATTGAAGCTTTTTACAATGCAGCTTATTACGCACACAGGCTGATCAAATATTTATTAGATATATAAATATAATATTATAATATTATATCAATCCAGGTCTATTGAGGTCATCAAACCTTACCCAGCTTGAAGAGTTTGAGGCATACCACAGAAAATGAGGGGGGCGGGATATCTCGTTGTTATCCTCGAACTAATCCCCCTATATCCATGAGTCATGCAAGGTCTTCTAGAAATGTGAACCAATCCAAGATTGCTGATATGATGACATCATATTGACGTCATCTCATTATAATTCACCAAACTCTCTCTGTTAGTGTGTGTTATGAAAGTTCACCCTGTTAGCTATGAGGACCGGGGAAATGACATCAGGCAAAAAAAAAATAAAAGGAGCAGCTAACACTCGAAACACGGAATGTATTTTACATGTTATAACCTTTGTAGTTGTACATGTCGTCCTTGAACGGTCACGGTTTTGGTTGAAAGGTCATGAATCTTTACCATGATATCTGCACGCGGGTCATGGGGCGATCAAGGGTGTTCAACGCCCAATGGGGCTGGGTACTTATTGGTCCGCTGACTGTCACCGTGAAACTTAGTCAGGATACATGAATCTATGTGATATGGGGGAGTGACTCGGGACAGGAAAAAATCAAAGAGGACATTTCATCCCAAGTGTGGGAGCCAGGAACATGGTATAAATATTAACATATTCGATGGAAAAGAGTAAAACCCCAATCCCTTTTTACGTAAATTGAGTGGGACATGACCCTGTTCCCGAACGCGCACGTTTTTCCTCTTTCTTTTCAAGATTTGCCTTATGAACGCTCAAAATTGACTTTTTATACATGTAAAACGGAAATGACTTCAAGTCATCAGAAAAGATGCAATCCACATGCACGAAAGCGAGGTGGAGTCTGAAGTTTTCAGTCGATGTTCGTTTGTTCCCTCCCTGGCTTCCTCATCAAAAACAAGACAACTGATTACCTCAAAATCAGAAACATCACAAGAGATCCGTCTGAACTGTCTCATATATGGTTAATTGTGATTGCCAAAGAACCCACTCCTCCTAATTGTTGTAGTATGGTGTCATTGTTGTAGTATGTTGATTGTTGACGAAAAGTGACTCGGAGAGAAGCCCTTCTCCAGATATGTCAGAGAAAATATATAAGCAAAGCGTTCGACCCTTGGATTATTAAGATTATGGAATTATGGAATGCTTTACTGATTGTGCCCATCTATATAATGAACTGCTGTTGCAATCAAGATATGATGGATCATCACAATACGTTCTGTGTAAAATTCCACGATAGTTCATGTTGGTAATAAGATTGGCGGCAGAGAAACATCTCTGGAAATGTTCAGATCATCGTAATCACGTTTATCGTGCATCTGGTGCACGCAGTTGGTTCATGAATTCAAACCGGTGTGACTAAGAATGTCCGAGGGTTCAGTGTCCGGCTCTTATCTTCAAACCCAGCTAGGACATTTCTCTCCACATTTGCAACTCGAGAGAGGTGACACTTATCCGCAGGACATTCTTACAGGCTATCAATGAATGACGCTGCAGGCCTCGAGGATGGTCGCCAAATTGGCCATGGTTCAGAGAGGTCTTCAGTTTAAGTTCATTCTATGACACTGTTAGGAGGATTCTTCTCTGTTTAGTAGGGAACTGATCCTTATTCTTTTGTTCAGCAACTACGGTCGCTTGATAAGCCGGATATTCCAGGATATGTTGTGTTATATCACTGTGTGGACAATGGGCGGACTGATGGACTGACCAATTACACTGATAACGGCAATATCAACACAGCTAGAAAAAAGGTGATGACTACCACCCCGAAAAGGTCATGAGTTACAGCCATCACACTTTTTTATGATAACCTTTAACAAGCAGCCAAAGGATGCTAGGTCCCCCGCCGAAATGGCAGCAATATTTTTTAGCATTGTTGATCTCAGGGGATATACATGAGGGAGGCAACTGCTACGTCATAGGCGTTGGATTCGGAAGGGTTTTTCTGTCTCTTCAAGTTTTAAGATCAACTCAGAATGGATGACTGAATGTTGAATGCTGCTGTAATATAGTTTACATGCATTGAAACATGGGAATTATGTAACCGTCCTCAACCTATTGCCCGGAAACCAAATTTTAAATTTGCCACCAGGTGTCGCCACCTGTAGGTGCAAGTGGGCGAAACGCAATCCCAAGCACCATCTCATGGCATGGTATCAGCATACGAACTTTGGGAAGAATCTGAAGACGGGTCTTCAAGTTATTGCCCGGAAACCAAATTTAGATTTTGCTACCAGGTGTTGCCACCTGCAGGCACAAGTGTGCGAACCACAATCCCAAGCGACATCTTATGGCATATGAATACCAAATTTGAGAAGAATTCGATGAGCAGTTGTCAAATTATTGCCCGGAAACAAATTTCAGATTTTTCCACCAAGTGTCACCACCTGTAGACAGAAGCAGACGAAATACAATCCCAAGGGACATCTCATGGCATGGTATCTGCATACCAACTTGGAGAAGAATCCGATGAGCGAAATCAAATTTAGATTTGACACGAGGTGGTGCCACCTGTAGGTGCAAGTGGACGGAACGCAATCCCAAGCGACATCTTATGTCATGGTATATTCATACCAAAATTATGAAGAATCTGATGGGTGGTTCTCAAGTTATTACCCGGAAACAAATTTTGTATTTTGCCACCAGGTGGCACCACCTCTAAGTACAAGTGAGCGAAAGGCAATCAAACGCATGAGCATGCAGTTCTCAAGTTATTGGCTGCAAACAAATTTCAGATTTTGTCACCAGGTGGCATCACCTGTAAGCAAAAGTGGATAAAACGCAATCCCAAGCAACATCTCATGACAAGGTACAATGTATGCATGCCTGCTTTGGTAAGAATTCGATGGGCAACTCTCAAGTTATTGCCCGGAAACCAAATTTAGAAGTTGCCACCAGGTGGCGCCACCTGTATGTGCAAGTGGGCGAAACTCAATTCCAAGCCACATTTCAAAGCATTTCAAAGTTATCGCTTGCAGCACAAAGGAACGGAAAGAACCTTATTGGCGCCACCTACAGGCAGATCTTTCTGGAAGGCCAATCAACATCTTGTCACAAGGAATGTGTATGCCAAATATCGAAGACATTCGAAAAAGCATTTGGAAGTTATCGCTTGTGAAGTATTTGAATGGACAACCACGGACATGCACAGAAGATTGGAACAAGACCCAGTGGTGCCACCTTCAGGTGGATCTTGCTGAAATGCAATACCAACCCACGTCTGGTCACAAGGAATGTATATGTCAAATTTCAGAGGAATCCGACAAAGCATTTAGAAGTTATCCTGACATCCATGAACTGGAACGGACACAAAGAAGCGAAAAGTGGCGCCACCTTTAGGCAGATGTTGCTGAAATGCAGTAGCAACCGGCATCTTGTCGCAAGGAATGCGTATGCCGAATTTCGCGAGAATCCAACAAAGCGTTTGGAAGTTATCGCTTGCAAAGAATTTGAACCGACATCCACGGACAGGAACGGACATGAAGAAGCGAGACGCAGTGGCGACACCTTCAGGCAGATGTTGCTGAAATGCAATAGCAGCCGGTGTCGTGTCACATGGAATGCGTATGCCGAATTTCGGGAGAATCCGACAAAGCGTTTGGACGTTATCGTTCGCGAGAAATTTAAAACGAACTTCCACGGACATCCACGGACATACAGAAGCAAGACCCATTTCGACCCAGTGGCGCCACCTTCAGGCAGATGTTGCTGAAATGCAATACCAAGAAATGCGTGTGCCGAATTTCGGAAGAATCCAACAAAGCGTTTGGAAGTTATCGCTTGCGGGAAATTCAAACAGACATGCACGGACGTACACGGACATACACGGACACAAAGAAGGAAGAACCATTTTGACCCAGTGGTGCCACCTTCAAGCAGATGTTGCTGACATGCAATACCAACTGGTGTCTTGTCGCAAGGAATGCGTATGCCGAATATTGGAAGAATCCAACAAAACCTTTGGAAGTTATCGCTTGCGGAAAATTCAAAGAGACATCCACGGACACAAAGAAGCAAGAACCATTTTAAAGTTCCCAACCGCGTTGCGGCGGGGGACAAAAGTGATGGCCATCACCTCGGTAGAGTGATGAGCAATGATTGTTTTAATGGTGATAAGGCAACATCATCACCCTTAAAAGGTGACGGCCGTCACCATGTAATGGTGATGGTTCTAACTCATCATATTTTAAAGGTGATCTGGCTGTGAGCACTAGCCTTTTCATCTGCCCCTTGCTGGGTCGGTGAACGGGCTCTTTACTGCGGGTGAGGTTCCGCTCTCTGAAGATGTGCACGCACACTAACCTGACAACATCAGCCCCAATATGTACAATGTGATATTCAGCGGCTGTGCGCGCCATAGAATAAACATTCAGAGCGCTTCTAACTGAGGCGCGTCCAATAAAGTAACCAATCAGAACGTTTCTAATGAAGGCGCATCCTGATTCGAATTTAGCCAATCAGGACGAATGTTACATCTCCCATTAGCAGCCTGTTATCGGTATATACAGTGTGCCCAAGGCAGGCTAAGACGGTTCAACCGACATATAATGAGTTTTAATTTTAAGTACGCTGTCACCAGATGACTATTTCCAAAATCCCGGCGACGGACTATATAAATACTCTCTAGCTACGCTTGAACATAAAAATCCGATTATCTGCAAACTACCCTCCAAATGATACTCTCCATTCCTTTTCAGAACCTTGTAGTTGTGACCTGCGTATTTAAGTTTCCATAATTAGTTATATGAATGACGCACCAGCAATTTCAACTGATCATCTTTTCATCTAACCTGAATGCTGAAGCATGTCATTTTGTTACCATGCCTTTCTTTTGTGTGTAAGCCTGTATGGTAAGATATGTCCAGATATAGAATAATTTCGACCAATCCAGAGCAAAAACACAAGTTTTACAAAATAAATACAACACGTACCGCAAATGCAATATAGAAGTCCTACAGTAAATGAAGAAATAAAAATAATGATAATAATAGCCTGACCCTTTTCTTTACAGCCAAGAAATGTCGAAATAATGAGTACTGCTATGATAGCTATACAAAATGCAACCAGAACGAAGGTCGCTGTGAATGCTTATACGGTAATCAAAAGCCAACCCTCCTCAAGAAGAATGGAATAGTATTCTCTTCCTGTCCTGTAACACGTAAGTACTTTCTTAGTTTTGTGAATTATACAAAAAATGGCATCAATCCCAACAGGCTGGTTTAACAAATTTCATTCTTTTCTTATCATAGATATCACTACAATATCCTGCCGCTACACCTATTTCACCATCCTACAGCCACCGCCTATCCAGGAAAATGTTCCATCTCAGCCACCCTCTATAGGCACGAACTGACTGAACCTCGGAGGGCTCCTGTAATATTATACATAAGAAAGAGGAGCCCGGGTGATAAACTAACAACCTGAAAATGAATAAACACTTCATCGCAATGATCTCGAGATCCACTGAATACCATACACACTCCAAAGACCGATGGGTTACTTCCCTTTTCCTGACTAGATGGAGTATATATGTTCTGAATGAATACATGTATATGCACATTATTATCCGATACTTCTTTCAGCATGAAAGAAACGTTTAGTGCCCTTTTAATGAATGTTAAGTTTTATAGCTTTAAATGCTAGTAACGAGATAACCGTATATGGTAGTCTAGTCTATGTAACATACATGCACATGTGAAAGGGTAATATCTATTATGGCAACGCGAATTAAATTTTGCCATAAAGTAATTCATAAAATATACTTTAATTTATAGCCAGTGCTACTTGTACACAGCCCCATATTCACTGTGATGACATCAGCACCAGATGTACTAGAACAGGATACCACTACAGGTGTGACTGTGACCCCGATTTTTCCAGGCGATCAACGGATGAATGGACCTCCTGCTCAGGTAGATGTAAATGAATAACTGGCAGAATACAAACTACGCTCATACTATTCAGCTTGTATCACTGACGTCCCTACTCCCCTTGTTCCCTAGGGACGTCAGTGACACAAGCTGTTTATCAGCGTAAATACAAACAAATCTGACAATGACTAGTCAACCATCGTCCATAAAGAAACTTCGCGTTCTTAATCGAACTAACAGAACAGAATCGAAATCAAGACCAAGTTGATTGAAGTAAAACCAAAATGTAACTCCGCAAATTAGCGGCGCTGTACTGAAACGCAGTGTGGATTCCTGAAACATACTAACGAACACAGTTGCGCTGTCTGGCAGCGTTGTCGGCTGTCTTTATACAACCTCACTGCTCTTGAATTACAGCAGAAGAACTGGTTATCAAACATCGTAATAACGTATCTCCAGGAACTGCTTCGAATTAATTAGGCATAGTGTAAGATTAAAAATTCATCTTTGTCGACTGCATTTTTCAACCATATCAATATTTACACCTGCTAATTTTAGTCTACGGACAAGCATATTTCTAAATTACTTTCTGCCTGTTTCTTTTGTTTTAAAACACGCACGCGTAAATTTTGCAATATCTGACATTCCCTACCAGACATGAGATGGGGGATAGGGGCAATATGGACCACTACCAATCTTTGTACCATATCCGTGACTTTGTCGTTTATCATCTTGGGTCTTTTTGAGCCTATTTGCATATTTGCTCTCCGAGCAGAGGATCACTTGTATAACTTGCGACTTTGTGGGGTATCAGCAAAGTGATGTTTTCGACAAAATTCCTGCTTTTCGTCGAGAAAAAGTGTACAAAAGCTATTTCATTTCACATCAGACTATTATTCACTAATTTATCGTTCTGTTTTTTTATCGAAGAAAGCAAATAAATAAAAAGTTTGATGAATCGGACCGAAACATTCACTAAAAATGACCATCAAAGTGGCCATCTTGGATTTTTTACATTTTCTGATAGATCTTGACCCACGGACGATGGTCCCCTGCCTCGCCCGGCCTGGACAGGACCCCAAAAGCCCAGGCGAGGGTTATTTTTAAGTAATATGAGTTTTCAGATGCCTAAATATTCATGCCGCTTTCTTTGATTTGTTTTTGTATCATGAAGCTATTATTTCTCATTGTAGCACAACAATGCGGAAATTCAGTATGTGATTACTCTAATTCTTACTGCCAGTATTCAAAGTGTGTCTGTAGGCCGGGATATGATTACGGATCTAATATCAAAACCGGATCTACTTCCATATATTCATGCACTGGTAAGTATGTTTAGTATTTGGATTGTGGCTAAGACCCTCACAGAATTATGGTTTATTAATTACCAGAAGTTCATAGTTTTCATGAACTTCTGTAATTACCCATTCTAGAATATGAAGAAATAAAACTCTAAATAGTATACGTAGGGTATAATACAGTTTACAATTCATATGACAGATATATTTCAGACGGCCATGCAAGGTCATGACATCAGACCATGTAATACTGCGCTAAATGATTGTTTAGCACCCAATTCTCTATGTAATAATTTCCAGTCTTTGTTTCTGCTGGCAAGACCACTCACAGACTTCAGCTTTGGATGAATGCTCACAGGATATACGTTAGGAAAAAGCAATTAATTAAAAATAGGTAACAACTTCCACATTCAGATCATAGACTTCGTCTACCCATCTGTCAAGGATTCTTCTAATGAATTAAAAGATAAAATTCGAGACTCCGAACAATTCTGGATGCTAGAACTTTGTACAGTTTAAACGGCAATGTCAAAGGGTTAGGCAATGTAACCTATCAAATACATTCCATATTACCCATAAAAACGAACAAAAACTACCTATAGTCTGTCCATTTTAATTAGTCGTCTACTTCGGAGCTTGTCAATAATCAGCAGTTAACTCTGCATAAATTTTCGTTTTTGCATCGTGTAGAACAAACAAAATTCTACCAAATGGCTACCATTTCTCCATGATATCGATAACACATCACGCTTGAAATAACTTTGTAATTCTCTCCATATAAAACTCCAGTACAGTTGTTTCATGTACTGGGACTCAATTACATAGGGAGACGTCATAATGTATTCGTATTGCATAGTACAAAGGTCAACAATGCCGTATATTGTCATAGAGGTGTGCGCGCGTTATCATTTGGCAATTTCACTGGGCATGGGATATAAGCGACACTTCCACGGACCGCCTGTTATTACTATATTCGGCATCAATGACCTTTGTGCCAGTGAGCATGAATACATTATTACGTCTCCCTATGGAATTGAGGCCCGGTACATAAACGACTGTACTGGCGTTTTACATGAAGAGAATTAAAAAGTTAGAAAAGCGTGATATATTATCGATATCACAGAGAAATGGTAGTCATTTTGTAGAATTCAGTTTGTTATACATGCTGCAAAAAAGAAAATTGTTGCAGGGTTAACTATTGATTTTTGACAAGCTCCAAAGTAGACGACTAATTTAAATGGACAGAATGTAGTAGGAATTTCCTTGTATTTATCATCGGTAGTTCCTTCAACCAAGTTAAATGACGTACACCCTAATATAAATTTTACTTAATTTTCATTATCACTTGTTAAAAACCGCGAATAAAGTTGATTAATTGATCACCAAGCGTTAGATAAACAAGCGTGGCTCACGTGTAGTGGTTTCCGACTGATACAGTCGTTAAAAAGTTTATTTCTGGTATAACTAATGTAATGCGAAATGGCCCCCCTAATTATTTTTCTTACCCCTTGAGCTACAGGGCTGAAACTTACCACACTATACCCTTGGGTCAAGCTCAACCATCGCCTCTTTGATGACGTCACAGTGACGTCATTTTCAAAAGCGGCATTATTTGGTCGATTTTTCGGTCAGATTTTCCGAATTTTTTATTTATGCAATTTCTCCGCAAAAACCGCATGATAAATTAGTAAATATTAATGTGATGTAAAATAAAATAGTTTCTGCCCACTTTTTATCGCGGTAACGCAGAAGTTTTTAAGAAATATGACGAAAACATCACTTTTCTGGTACCCCACGTGGCCGCCATCTTTAATCTCCCGATGATCATCTGCTCGGGGGTTATGCAAATAGGCTCAAAATGATCCCAACATGATAAACTATACGGAGTTTCAGTTCTCTATCGAGTCGTTCCGGAGATAGCGCAGAAAGCTTGGTAGGGAGGACAGGCCTGGTAGGGTTAATAGTTCGGGTTAACAGTTTTCAATGAGACCGTCAAGACATCATGATATTCTCAAGATATCAAATCTAAAGGTATCGCTGATCAGTATTCTGAATCCATATGATATTCCTAGTAAAGTCGCCATCTAGAGAATTATGTATCACAGTCACGCTTTGATTGTGACAGTTTATATTACAGCATGATGATCTTGAAGTACAATGGCTCCACTGGAATATTACTGTCCAGAAAGGGATAGTTTACGATGTCGAAATTGCAATCAGCTCCTTTGTCGTAAAGTGGACGGGAGATAGGCCATCTTCATTTATATAGAGATATAGGTCTAAATATCAATATAATGTACCGTTAGGGCTATCCGTATCTTCATTTATATAGAGATATAGGTCTAAATATCAATATAATGTGCCGTTACGGCTATCCGTATCTTCATTTATATAGAGATATAGGTCTAAATATCAATATAATGTGCCGTTACGGCTATCCGTATCTTCATTTATATAGAGATATAGGTCTAAATATCAATATAATGTACCGTTAGGGCTATCCGTATCTTCATTTATATAGAGATATAGGTCTAAATATCAATATAATGTGCCGTTACGGCTATCCGTATCTTCATTTATATAGAGATATAGGTCTAAATATCAATATAATGTACCGTTAGGGCTATCCGTATCTTCTTTCAAATCAAGCGAAGATTCACTGGCTAGTTTACGATCGTATTAGTTTGAGGTGTTAATGAAGCGAGTGTTGTTATTGTTTTTGTTCAGAGTATTTTGAAAAATGTTGAAATCCAACTTGAACACCAAACCAAATTAAATCCAAACTCATGCAAAATACAGAAAAAGAAAGGCTACCTTGGAAATATTGCTATAGGTGATTAAAGTTTAGCCATACAGTCGACAGTTTTCAAAATTTATCATTGTTCACTGATGGAAGATGAAAAGTATGTGAACGTGTACAATCGTCATATTTTCGCTTTATTGTTGTGATTCATGCTTGCAGCCTCGGTATTTAATAATTACACAATTTAACTAATTGCACTGCATATGCATTGTAATTATTTTCGAGCATACGATTTTCAGCCTTTTCCAAAATACTCTGTAACAACAACAACACTAGATTCACTTCGCTCCAATACATCTATTTAGTCGCAAAGTGAATTCATTCTGGAAGATTTATTTACCAATCACAAAATGTTTCTCAGGGAAGAGGAGTATTTCTCCTCAAACCACTTATAAGTATATACCAAAAGCGTATTGAACTCCCAAACTATAGCTGGTTTTAGGAGCTGCATCACAAACCTAAATTTATCTTGTTGACGAGGGCCTTTCGGTAGATTAAAACATTTTGGGAACGATATTGTGCCAGGATTTCCAAAAAGCTCTGGGCTTGACAATCTAATTAAATCCTATCTGTCCCCCATTTTGATATGCCGCTTGTAGGATCTAACCGGCTTGCAGTAACGCGAGTGTAAACCAATCACGAGAACTCTTCATCTCTTCGAAGGGAACATAATGGTAGGGGCTTTTTGGTTGGCTCAACCGAATCAAGCGCCACACTGGTATCTTCTGACACCATAATGCAGAGTAGAAATATGGACTGGTCCTTTATCATAAACCTTGGGCTAAAGCGGAGACGACGCCTCTATCTCCCGCTCGAGTAAATTTGTTAAAAGGCTATTGAATATTCATGACCTTGTTGCTCTGAACACCAAGTTGATGATATATTAATTAATTAAGATTGCTGGGCTTGAATGTGCATGTGTGGATAATGAAAACTCAAATTGCCTTGCGGAAGAATTGATGAGAAATGACGCATAACGTACAGCCACGTATCCACCTGGGATTTCGCAACTCTATACCACAATCCATCATCATGGCCTAATTGACCATCTTAGTCCACTGATAATATCAGTGCTGTCGTCATTGCTTTTGGTACAGTAATGTTGTTACACGAATTAGGTCTTTACATTATGGATGTGTAAATTCTTTAATGGAGAATGGCTGAATATTGAATGACGGACTATAGACTTGTATTATATAGTTTTAATTTCTCTATTTTCTGGAGTATGAAACTAACAAATCATCAGCCTTATTCCATATTTGATGACAGGCTATATCTGTAATTATTCCTTGATTCGTACCTGAGACTTCTCCATGCTAATAGCTTCTCAGCTGTCCCGTTATGTTATTACTGTCACTCTTCTATTTCATATACAGAGAAGAAAGCGGACAATGGACCCTCTACGGAAACTCATCAAAGTGAATAAGTATATATACATTGTCAGACAAACGGTACATTTTTGAACAATTAGTTAATTACTAAAGTATCATCATAATTTTCAGTGGCGAAGATACGATATTACTCCATAATATGGCATTAATTACAAACACTTAAATACAGAGTGTACATTCGACCGAAGGAATTAGCTTTTTCAGAGATTAAGCTTAAATCTTATTGTCCTCATTGTTTGTGCCATTCGAGAGCCTAATAAATTTCATCGGGCAAGTCAGGAAGGCTAGTCAATGGAAATGGAGGAACAAGAAGTGACAGTAGAAGCAATACTGCTGTTATTAATAGTCTTGGTTTTAGTTGTGAAATGTGCGTGGCATTGCCTAACATTTACGATACCTTTGATTAAAAATGAGACAGCAAAGACGTTTCGAGGAGACGGCGAAAATAGTGTCCGCGATGGAGTCGAAAATGAAGAGTAGGGTTAAAGATCAAAATGAAGAGGAACTGGGCCTGATTTATTACATGTGACTTAACCCTATCTGTCCTGGGCTTTTGGGGAGCTGTCGTGGCCTGGGGAGGGGGGGGGGCCGAAATGTCTCCCCCTAATTATTGTTCTTACCCCTTGGGATAGGGAGCTGAAACTTACCACACTATACCCTTGGGTCAAGCTCTACCAGAAAATGTTAAAAAATCCAAGATGGCCGCTGTGATGACGTCACAGTGACGCCATTTTCAAAAACGACATTTTTTGGTCGATTTTTCGGTCAAATTTTCCGAATTTTTTACTTATGCAATTTTTTTCGCAAAAACAGCATGATAAATTAGTAAATATTAATATGACGTGAAATAAAATAGTTTTTGCCCACTTTTCATCGCAGAAAAGCCGAAATTTTGAAGAAATATGACAGAAACACCACTTTTCTGGGACCCCACATGGCCGCCATCATGAATTTACCCATGATCCTCTCCTCTTCTCTTTCAAAATGAGCCCAATATGATAAACTATAAAGTCACGGAGTTTCAGCTCTCTATTTTTTGTCGTTCCGGAGATAGCACAGAAAGTTTGGTAGGGGGGCCATTTCGCCCCCCCCCCCAAGGCCAGGTAGGGTTGACTTAAGGTGACAATGCTCTTTAGGGAAACAAAGTAACCGATCTGTATAAGTCGGTTTTGTACCATTCAATAATGTTCTCGAGTGGATCCCGGGGTCATAGAAAAGCAGCACTATTACAAGTTCCCGTAGACCTCAGAGAATCTTGATGGGACGAAGGTAATATTGATATACTCAGATACAATCGATAATTCTTCCGAGCGGTGGCGCAAAAGAATATGAAGAAAAATCTAGAAGTTAAACGAGGAAATCTAGTGAAAATTTTGAGACAAATTTAGCTAGCAACATTGATATGTGGGGACAAAATCCTTATCAAATGCTGGTACGTGACCGGGTGTTTAGCACCCTATGGGAACAATGATCCAGGATTCAGCATTCCAGTGTCAAATTGCTGGATCGTTTTCCAAGCTGGTGCTCGAGTATATATCATGTCAATAACAATTTCTATGTGTGTTATTTCAGCAACGAAAGCAGAGAGTGATGGACTTTCCACAGAAAAGGATAAATGTGAGTAAAACCATAATCTCTGCAAATCGTTTTACCTGTTTGCTTTATGCGTCAATAGTGTATTATGAATAGAGTTGAATTTTCTCGGAACACAGCGAGGTACAGGCATGTATATAGAACCACAGCTATTCCGTTGTGTCGTCAAATTTCTTCGATTTCTTATCTATATGTTTAGCTACATGTATACTGATAGCCATATACCAGTTATACATGAGATTATAGAAGTTCGTTGCGGTAATCTCACACATATTGGACAATCTCACACATATATTGGACAATCTCACACATATTGGACAATCTCACACACATATATTGGACAATGTCAAAATTGTAGTCATCTCTCCTGTCGTAGAATCGACACCAATACAAACCCTTCATTCTGACTCATATGAACAGTTACAATCAAATCTGCAATAAAGGAAGCTGATGATGGGATTTCCACAGAGCTAAATAAAAGTGGGTCAATTTTACACACGTACGTTATGCTGTATGCAGTGTAGTATATCGGCTGTAGATCTTCCCGAAGGAGAAATCACAGTTACTACGTTATTTCTCTAAAAGGTTTTCTATTTCGCATCTACATGTGCAGACAGTGTGTATAAGCAGACTTTTCCTAATATACTCATGTACTGCATATATCAGGGACGGCGGAACAGGTTGGCGGGGGGGGCGGGGAGGGATGCATAATGAAACACCATTCGATTGGAAATTATTTGTACCTCCGAACATCATCATCTTCTTCACGGCGAATATTTGAAAAAACTGTTGTCAGAAACATCGAAAATAGCAAAACAAATAGAGTTTACTCGGGCGAAGATTTTTTGTTTTATTGCCAGGAAACACACTAGAACGCGTCTCCGGCCATCTAAGACCCCTGGGGCGTAGGGGGTCTAGGCGGCCCCTGTACCCTCGCCTGTTTGTGCTGTGATAGTGGCCCCTCCAATCACCAATTGCTTCCTCCGTGCCTGTATATTGACACTTGAAATAGTTCACTGCTGAACACGACAGCGGATTGATAAGTTTGTTGCATTACTAGTCCTTGTTACAAGCGAATCGCCCTCATTCTGAGGATAAGATAAAATTAAAAAAAACTATTTAAAGAACTGTTCCCCCCGCTGCAGAATAATATGTGAGACGTTCCACGGATACGAACGCCTGTGTTGAGAAATATGTCGCGAAAACGAATTTTTCTGACGCAAAGTTATTCTCAATGTGTACAATGATTTATTGTTCACATGTGAGACACCTCTCCATCTTCATGCACAAGTCATCTCCGTTTACACTTCGAAGAAGCCTTGATCGTTCTGTCCACATGAAGCATTCAAAGCCCGAGGTGTATATTTCGTCTAGAAATCAGGGGCGAGTCAATCAGAACATACCCAGCCACTGTGTGTATTCTTTCAGTACCGTAGTTAAGTCATTCCTCCATTGCGGAATGGGGCTGCCAGATACATATGCCAGTCTATCACTGACCAACTCATACGGCCCATATCGAAGTTCAGATTGATTTGAGGTCAATGATATTTCGTTTCTATTTATAAGTGTTTCTTATGAAGATGCTGATCTCAAGAACAAAGCTCAGAACCCAAGAACTCCTTTCACGGTGACCATAATGTGACTGACGAACTAGTATCGTACGCTTACTTCATCCATGCTCATTCTCAAGATCAGCAAACATCATTATTATACCTCCAATAAGACTCGAAATTAGATTGGTTGAAACGTATCACGTGTGGAAACATTATCTTTGAGTTATCACCTCTAGTTGAGCAGACCCCGCTATAGTGACTTAGTTTGTGTTGTGTTTATGTTCAGCGAATATTTACCTAGAAGTCCAAAAATAATATTAACAAGGGGAATTGCTTATTCGATAGATTACACAATTAATTATGGAATAGATACACGTAATCGTCCCACCAATTTCAGGAAATCCTTTTTTCTTCCGTGGTAATTGATTCTTGCTAACATTATTCCCTTCAATGTTGACACTCGTTCGTTAGTTTTCAAATATTTCCTTCTGTACTTTGAGCCCTTGAACAGCTTTCGTTCAGCGATGACGCAATGAAATGCACGTATAGTACTGTTCAGGTGCGAGTATCTCTGGTCGCTGATGTCCACCATATGAGAACCGTGATTCCATTGTCAAATCAACTTTTGATTCTTTCCAACCTTGCGCTAAACTATATCTGCCATGTAATTAAAACGATCATATATATTATATGTGTAGTGAAGGGAGAGGACGATGGGGTTACCAAAGCAGATGATAGAAGTGAGTAATATTTCCCAGTACTACTCGTTTTACTCTGTGATGGTTATGTGAAATATTTTTGACCGGTATTTAAAACTATAGTTTATTGGTTTCAAGCTTCATATTCCTCCTACTTGATAGCTACATGTACAGATACCTGGTGTTGTTAAACTAGTAGTAGCAGGAATATTTTCCTTTTGAACAGTGCTTGAGAGATTTAACCCTAACCGGTCCAGGCCTGGGGGGGGGAGGAAAATGGACCCCCTAATTATTTTTCTTACCTCTCCAGCTAGGTGGCGGACACTTACCACACTATACCCTTGGGTCAAGCTCTACCAGAAATTGTAAAAAAAAATCCAAGATGGTCACTTTGATGACGTCACAGTGACGTCATTTCCAAAAAACGGCATTTTTGGTCAATTTTTCGGTCAGATTTTCGGGATTTTTTTTATTTATGCAATTTCTCCGCAAAAACTGCATGATAAATTAGTAAATATTAATGTGATGTGAAATAAAATATTTTTTCCCCACTTTTCATCGCGGAAAAGCAGAAATTTGAAAGACATATGACGAAAACATCGCTTTTCTGGTACCCCACTTGATCGCCATCTTGAATTTACTCATCATCCTCTGCACACGGGGTTATGCAAGTAGGCTCAAAATGACTCCAGTATAATAAACTATAAAGTCACGGAGTTTCAGCTCCCCATGTTTTGTCGTTCCGGAGATAGCGCAGAAAGTCGCCCAAGACCCCCCCCCCCGCGGCCTGGTAGAGTTAACCTTGGTGTACCTACAGGCGATAGAGCCCTTCTGAACACGGAAGCAGTAAGCAGTATGAAGAACGGCTTATGACAAACTGCTTATGACTTCTGACACTAGAATATTGTTGGCCAGTTATACTGAAAACTGATATCAAAGAACTAAGATCAATAAGGTCCTGGTGAGAAATAGTTGTGTGGAGAGTTGTCAAATCCCGAGTAGATACATATCTGTGCAGTCTGTTCGTTCCATTTAGTTCTTCCCTTAGACTTTGTTATGGGTATAGATTGTGCATTATTTTACAGCTTGCCCACAAGGGAATTGGGGCGTGGACTGTCAGGCGACCTGTGGTGTTTGCGCAGGAGGACTCGAGCTGTGTGGCCCTGTGGACGGCATCTGTCCCGACGTCAAGCCGAGGTGTGCCCTGGGATATATGGATGCTAAATGTAAAGGTAAGGATGTGTGGCCGTAGAAAAACATCTTCAGGCGCTCGAGGTAAAGAAGTTGGGATGACAGGCAAAACTCCCTCAACAATTAATCGATTATGGTGCACGTAAACTCGTATCAGAACAACATGGGTAAACTAGAATCTATAGGCTTTTATGAAATTTATCTGTCTTCTCAAGCATATACATTGTACTCTTGAAACTATCGACAATGATGATACTGTGATTTTTAGTGATGACTTTGGTGTGAACTCCCATATGCTCGAGTTTGGATAACATCTGTGTAATTATTTTTATCTATTAGTTTCATTACATGTAAATAGACAAGAAGTTAATTATACAATTTACCTGGGGTTTTTTTTTTTCAAAAGTGGGTAATGATACCAAAAATTACAAAGTTCAGAAATGATTTCCAGCAATAAATTAACAACATATCATACTTTCAGGAAAACTTTTAGAAAGGATGAGTTGCAATAACAAAGATTTCTGTTCTGTGTAGCAGTAAGAAACTGTATTTTCATTTCAGTAGTAAAACTTACAATTGTTTGGAATATGGAGGTTCTACCAAGTTTATCTTGTTAAAAACATCCTATTGATATGTTTAAGGGGGTGGGCGTTGATAGGTGCTGTGGATTTCTCTGCCTGACATTGAGAAGGATCAGATATACACAGGAAAAGAGTGGTCTGGACACACCCAGCGTGTCAACATAATCTGGAGATCTGTTAATATAGGCTTGCCCTGTTCACCAACCCATAATTGCTATAGAGTATTGCTTAACCCATCTTTCAAGGTCTGCAGTAATAATGAAGCCCTTCTGGAGAAAACTATTGGCTAAACCTCAACATTCCTTTTTGACAATACCTGTTGATGGCAGGGGTTTCAGTTCCAAACTACACTCTTGAGTATACGAGCTGTTTGTACACACCAGTATTCAACCGACGGTGATTGATAGCCTGATTAATTTCCTTCTTTGAAATTATCAGTAAAGGTCATTGCGGGAGCATTAAATCGCACAATTCTTTCTATATTACCAGCTTGTCCAGCAGGACTATGGGGGCTGGAGTGCGTCAACAACTGTAGTGAGAATTGTCTTCGAGGGAATCAAGAATGTGACGAACGTGATGGAGCATGTATCGGCGGATGTATGGACGGGTATCAGGGAATAACTTGTGATGAGCCTAAAGCTGCAGATGGTCATGATGGTAAGCAAAACATCAAAACATATTCACGATCCACGGCCCATATACTCTTATCTTTTTTGCATAACATTCCAGCCTTTAGTTCCTGCGCATCGTGTGCAAATACATGTTGTGTATTGGGAAATCTATTAGACCGCGGCGTTTATCCCCCACCCGCAATAACACAAGAACATTTTTCTCGCAATATATTTTATAAAAGCCGCAACCAGTCTAGACCTAGGTCTTCTAATCTGTACTGAAAACAATCATATAATGTTTAGTTTCAATTCTTACGTTTTTCCACAAATGCAGACAACGCTCATGTTGACCTTGTGGTCGAATGTTCTTTTCCCATGTTGCAAACACATGATGTCACATGGCACTGATATGCATGTAGGTAAAAAAAACATGTGTATCTGGATAACAGACCTGTTGATCTAAAAAATTCCTTCCGGCACTCAATATTTCCGGAACAAATACATTAATTCATATTGTTAAAAGGAAGCCGTGAAATTGTAACGGTGATTGCAGTTAAAATTCCCAAATAGACAGCCATCTATTGAGATAATTCAGATTAATTACTCTTGCAGGGGTTGTCAATTTTTTTTACTTCAAATTGTTGATTCGGTTTGAAAGACGTGCCAGTTGTAAATTAGTACAAAAAAGTACATATATGCCAGATGTAATCCCTGAAGGAAACGAGATATTCGGATATCATAATTTCCTACGAAGTAGGCTCTCATTTGCAAATTGTCAGGTATTCAGTGATTGGGTGAGTGAGTCCATCCGAATCCCTTCGTCGGCAAAATAATGAGAACTGTTGACATTAGAACCTTGATTATTGGCATGAACATGCATTAGGGACTGTTATCAGATAATTCTGAGCTGACCTACTTAGGTGACCTATAAACCTCGAGATTTTGAGAGGATTTCAGGTTATTTCTAGATAGAGGGCCGCCAAGTCATCTTTCGACAGTCTCCCGTAGAGGGCCACCAAGTCATCTCTCGAGTACACACTAAAATCATATCAAACCCTACTTCGTAGGTCCTGTGACGTTAGTCACACTGCCATGTTTCGTACAATGATAACAATTTGATATGTCGTTAAGGTCATGGTGTTGTTACTCTCCCAGGGATCAATATCTTACGGAAGGCATTTATTGTACATCTCTTTAGTACTGTATCGTGTGCTTCTCCATTTGAGATTATATTTGTGAATAAATGTTTGATTAGTTGCAGGTTTAGCCTTCAAACTCTTATCAAGGATGGCAAAATTCCCGCCTGATTGAGTAGAGACCCATCCGAACTGGCAATTCACTATTGCTCACACAAAAACTGCGTGGGTCTTCTCTCTCAGTTCATAACCCCTAATAAAACTAAAACCGTTAATTTCTGGAAAACTATTCATCATGGGGCTTCGAAATTTGGCATGGCTATTTCTAGCTAGGTAAATAAAAAG
Source organism: Hanleya hanleyi (assembly GCA_036873755.1). Taxonomy (NCBI): domain Eukaryota; kingdom Metazoa; phylum Mollusca; class Polyplacophora; order Lepidopleurida; family Hanleyidae; genus Hanleya; species Hanleya hanleyi. The sequence goes on from JAVTVY010037471.1 coordinate 73,355, forward strand.
CGCTGCCTCAGTTTTCTAAATAATGTATTTGTTGCTGTGGTATTGCTGGATCGGTATATAAAGCAACAATGCAAGAAAGGCATACATCTCGCAAACAATTGTATACTTTTCTGTAGCCAGTATATTAGATTTCTGTACAAGAACAAAGTTGATATCTCACAATCATTATATATAGTCGGTCGGATGTATTAAACTTCACCATTTTCTCGCTCTGTTCTATTTCAAGTATCCCATAGATGTGCATATTTAAAACAAATTGTATCAATTATTTCTAATAGCTGGGACATACGCAGGCATCGCTGTTGGATCCACGTTGGCCCTGATAATAACGATATATATCACAATTTCGATATTCAGGTAAGAAATAATATGGGAAAGCCAAATTAATTTTGTTTGAACATGGTAAACCGTGGGAAGGGTAATTTGTGATAGTTTACTGTAAAAACATATTATTCTATTGGAGATGTTTTATCGGTTCTGCATTTTAGTTTGATTAATTGCGTTAGAATGCGTTTACTCACGACACGACTGGACAATAGTCAACATTAAAACATTGGTACATAATTAACTTTACATCTGTATAGTTTGTTGAAGCCTGTAGAAAGGTTATACCATTAACATAGCTCATATACCAGAATGACACCTGCCATAATTTAAAAAAAATGGCAAGTGTAGGCGGAGAGAAGAGTCCCTCCTTTCTCCCACCCATCCAGGCCTGGTAGAGCTAACCATACACTATATTGAAAGTTCATCATCATTGTTGATAAATATAACTCACAAATAGATAGTATATCTAAATAATCTTAAAAACGGGGTAATATATTTTCTGCTCGGAATTTAACATCATTATTCAAAAATCGATTTGAAAGTTTGGAGCAACATGCAAACTAAAGGATTGATATCATATCGATGTCAACCTGGAGAGGCTCATCCCATTATATATTCAGAAACATATCCTTTCACGTGGGCCTGACACGTTTAGATTGGACAGACATTGAAGGCGTTACCACTTCTCAAGCAAACACCTGATAGGCTAGCAGCCAATTATCAAAATTCTCCTCAATCCGACTCTCTCCGTCTCCACTCTGTCGTCGCCTTCCCATCCCCCTCCCCATCCACTCTGTCTGCACCATCCCATCCCCCTCCCCATCCACTCTGTCTGCACCATCCCATCCCCCTCCCTGTCTGCACCATCCCACCCCCTCCCTATCTGCACGATCCCATCCCCTCCCTATCTGCACCATCTCATCCCCTCCCTGTCTGCACCATCCCATCCCCCTCCCTATCTGCACCATCCCATCCCCCTGTCTGCACCATCCCATCCCCCTCCCTGTCTGTACCATCCCATCCCCCTCCCTATCTGCACCATCCCATCCCCCTCCCCACATTGTGAGTAAAGTTGTGAGAAAAATCTTGTTTCCCAAGGGATTTCATGACCAAAGCTCAAACATATGTGTTCCAAAAACAATTGTACATCTGATCAATAACTGATGCTAGATAAGATTGAGTTAGGGTTATGTATACAACAATACGTTACTAAATATCAACTGGAAAGTGCAATGCGACTCATAATCGATCGGTAGTGAATATTGAATATATTGATTACAATATATTTACTTTATTGCCAATATGAACTCACTAGGGTGGAATATCAAATATTTCCACTTTATAAATTTACAAGGTTGTCTTCAGGCCATAATACTGCGCCAAATTTCTAAAGTAGTTGAGATTTTCAACTGGTATAGTGGTCCATTGAATCTTCAAGTGCTCAAGTTGGAGATTATGTCCTAGAAGATTTTTCTGCAGTAAAATACAGCCCAAATACACAGGTGCTATACTAGTATATTGAGACATTCGAGAATGCTTTCACTGATTTCATTTTTAGTTTTACTAAGGAGTCATCTTCAAATTGACAAGGGCATTGTACTTCTTTACATGAAACAGTGTTCATAGGTTCTGTCTTACTGACATCATTGGAAACTTCAGTAATAGCCAAACTGGATTTTTCAAGGATTCAGGTTATATCCATCATGGTATTTGTTAGCGTGTGACATTATAGAAATCTAATGCTTATTGGTTCTGGAAAATACAGTGAGTGTGTGTGTCAGACCTTTGTGATCGGTGCTAATACTGTTATGTGGAAAATGGAATAGGTCTTTGGATTATGGACGCGGATATTCTCTGGTGGACGACGGCTTGATTATGAATGACGGACTAGACGCTTGTAATGAACACCTTCGACTGAATCGCGAGATCCAAACATATACTCTTGCATGAGACAAAACCGGGACTGCGAGATAGCCATATATATATGTAGTAGATTGTGACATAACTGACCGGCAGGAGGATTGCACATCCTTTTAAGCCCAGTCACACTGTCAATAATTGTGTGGAGAATTCCGGCCAATCACGACGAATATTTTAATCTTGTCGATTCGTGTCAATTCCCCTGTAGAGGGCCTCTTTGAAACTGTCATACGAATCCCTTACGCATGCCGTAGGTTCCTTGTACGACAGCCATAAGCATTTAACAAGAATCACCAAGAATGCGTACAATTCAATGAAGAACTCCCTATTCATCAACACGACAGCCCGCGAACCCACCACGAATGCTCGATAATCTGCTACGAATAAGTACGTATGCAGGACGATGCGATGATGCAATCGTACGAGATTCGCGAGGAAGCGTAGCCTATTCTTGATGGAACGTAGCGCCAGCGCGGGTATTCTTAGTACTGTCGCCACACATCGTGTTGAATTCTTCTCAGTATCGTAGTATGATCGCACAAGAAGCGTACAAGACTACCCAAGAATATACACGGTAGGAGGAGAATGCATGCGAGAACGCAGTAAGACGGTGCCAAGAATGCCATATGTACACCATTTAATCGTACTTGACCGGCGAATGTTTTGAACATTTCAAAACGTTCGTACTCCCTCCGAGAATAGGCAAGAACGGCCACGATCTGCGACGAACCCCGCAAGATGCCTGCACGAATTGCCAAGGATGGCCACGATTTTCCAGTTCCCGATTCTTGGCAGTGTGACCGGGGCTTAGAAAGATTGTGCGACTGTGGACTCGGAAACATCTGATAAAATAAAGAAATCAGCTGCTTGGCAACTTGACATTATTTTCTCATCAGATTGTTCTTTGAAATGAAGGAGGTTTCAAAGCTGTTATTTTTTTTATTTTTTTTTTTTCAAGGCGTTGGCGAAGAAAGAATGGTGAAGGTGATTGTATCTCCAGAGAAACTAGACTGGACGATATACAGCAGTCACACAGCCAGCAAACAGACAGGAATGTGAATGAGGGAATATATTGTCACAGGATAGCCCATTCAAGTGACTACGAGAATCATCCTGATAACAGGGTTTATATGGGGATCATTGAACCTACCCATATGTATGAGAACGAAAATCCTGTTCAAGGAACTGTTGACCACCACTATGAAACTGACGATGATGGATCCTACTTAACCCCTGTTGTTCCTGATGCAGTCTACATAGAGCTCATATAGATTAAGGATACTCTCTAAAATAATTAGGTTGAAAAATCAATATATCAGATTGGAATTAATGACCAATCTATTTGATTAAATATTTCATCTATTAGATTGAAAATGTCGATCTAGTACACTGAATTTTCTGTCGACAACATATTCATTTTATCGTTTTCAATCTATTATGTTGAATATTTTTAATCCAATAATAGGTTGGTCACTAATTTAAATCTGATTGATGGAATTTCAATCTAATTATTTTAGACAGTACTGAGTTCTCCTGCACTTCCGAATTTGTCTTTCTACAGCTCTAGTAATTGTATAAATTTGTTGAAAGCGCTTTTCTTAAGGATTCCAAACATATATATATATGTTCACTGTAAACTGGTTGTGAAGATATTCAGATTTTTTTGAAAAATACTTTATAATTTAATTTTACTTTTTTAGTGGCTATTTTCAAAGAAGTATTCAACTTATCGTAACTTACATCTTCATTTCCTGCAGAGGACAACTCCAACAGAAAATCGATGTCTCAGTTTTATCAATTTTGGTGTAGTTCTCATTCTATTGACATTTAATGAAATGTTTTTGTTTGTTTACAAAATCGAGCAACTCACAGTTTTTAACATTGAGTTGAATTAAATGTCAATAGAATGAGAACTAGACGAAAATTGATAAAACTGAGACACGGATTTTTTTGTTGGGGCTGTCTTCTACTGGAAATGATGATGTAAGTTACGATAATTTGAATAATTTTTCGAAAATAGCCATTTAAAAAAGAAGGTTCCTTGTTTTAAATATTTCACAACCGACATATTTACAGTGAATACACATATATATCTCGATGACTGTTTTGTATTTTGCCCTCAGCAAAATGGCCCAATTGAGTCTTTGTTCGATATATTAAATGCTCTCCATTCGAATATTTCCTTTACCATTGAGACCAACGATATGGAAATTCCCTTTTTGGATATTTTGGTCACTATATCTGGAAAATTTAGTCGGTACAGACATTTTCCGTAAACCAACTGACACACAACTATACCTTCATTTTAGTTCTAACCACCCACGGCACACTAGAGAAAACATTCCATATTCTCTAGCAAGACGGATCTGCACCATAGTCTCGAATGACTTAATCCGGGACCAGAGACTAAATGAATTAAAGTCAGCATTAATTCATAGGGGTTATCCGCCAGGCCTTATTGACAAAGGCATCCGCAAGGCATTAAATCACACTAGAGAGGAGCTCCGTAATCCGATGCCTAAACAACCCACCCCAAATGTAATTCCGTTTGTTACAACCCACAATCCAAACAACACAAATATTATTCCCGTTGTAATGAACACTTTAGTATATTAGATCAAAGCCCCCGAATGAAGGCTATCATATCCAACTCACGGATCATTAACATTAAAAGACAGGCACCCAACTTGGAGAAAATTTTAACCAGGGCTTGCTTTTCAGATGAGAGTTGTGATGCTACTGTATCAAAAGACTGGCAAAATATCTCGTAACACAAAGCTATTCTATGGATAACAACTTCTTTATTGCTGTCAAAGCTCCACAGCAATAAAGAAGTTGTTATCCATAGAATAGCCTTGTGTTAGCTCCACAGCAATAAAGTTGTTATCCGTAGAATAGCCTTGTGTTATATAACTCAACTTCTAAATGTTTCTACTACGCATGTCATTTCATTGAGACCAGACAGCGGTCGTATGAAGAGTTCTTAAGCCCGGGGCACACGAGCGCATGAAATGGCAAGCAACAGGTTATTTGAACGCGTGCGACCGAATATCTCGAAAATCGTAACGTGTGCGGGAAGTGGAAACAGGATATTTTGCCGCAAGCAACAGGATCCAAAGTTTCAGCCTGTTTAATATTTCGGAGACAGAATCTCCGGATAAATTTGTGCCGGCGACAGAAGTTGCTCGTGTGCGGTGAACGGGGAATTTTGTATCCCGTTGTTGCAAACTTCAGCCAATCAAAAGCGAGGTGTACATCATGTGATGATAACTCATGCAGAGTTGCAACACTGTCGCCTCGTGTGCGGGCAAAGCAGAACAAGGATCAAAAGTCGCCGGCGTCCAAATATCATGCAGAGTTGCAACACTGTCGCCTCGTGTGCGGGCAAAGCAGAGCAAGGATCCAAAATCGCCGGCGTCAAGTATCTTTTTGCTTGCGATTTCATGCGCTCGTGCACCGGGCTCAATGTTTCGGCGACAGAATGTATCCTGTTGCCGCAAACTTCAACCAGCGAGGTGGATATCATGTGATGATAGCTCATGCAGAGTTGCAACACTGTCGCCTCGTGTGCGGGCAAAGCATAACAACGATCCAAAATCACCGGCGTCCAAATATCTTGTTGCTTGCGATTTCATGCGCTCGTGTGCGCCGGGCTTTAGTTGAGTATAGTTTAGGGTCTTTACCGCTCCCCACTCGAAGAGTGGCTGACATGATTAATACTTTTTAAGGGACAATTTGTAAGTTTCACACGTTAGGTATACTCACTTAAGAAAATATTTCTAGTAAGAGAAATGCGTACACCTGAACATGAACTTTTGACCACTTATGCTTTGTAGTAACATGTAATTACTTGTTAACGATAGTATCTGGGGTTTGTAAGTTTTGTAGTGTAGCTTGATTTTATTAAGAACAATCTTGCGATTATGAGTATGATTTGTAGCAACATGTAATTATTTGTTAACGATGGAAGTTGGGGTTTGTAAGTTTTGTGAAGTAACTTGATTTTATCAGGAAGAATCTTGCGATTATGAGTTCGGGAAAGACAGGCTAAACGGTCTTCAATAAATATAAGGGTACAGTCAAACCATATTATATGAAACAGATATGGTGAAGTTTGCCGATAATTGTAGTAACCTATCTGTTCGAGTGATCAACAATGTTGATGATGGCTATAAGATTGTAAACCATTATTGACAAATGTGTGTAGTTACCTCGTCTACAAAGCATTCCTCTTCAATAATCTTTCCTTGTGATACTTGCAGCTAGTCACAAAGGGTATAGCTATTCTGATTATCCTGATGTTTATTATTATCTCAATACCAATGTTTAGGTAATTCTCGAGTATTTTGTGTACAGATAATATATATATATAAGAAGAAATAGAAGAATAGAAGAAATTCCGAACACGAGTCGCTATGTTAATACCGATTGTTCGTGTAATACTGACCATTCTTTATTTTAAAGAAAGAAGTATTCTCTTTTTTATATTAGTGCATACAATCATTATGTAAATACGTGCTGCTGTGTAAAATTTTGTTATGCTTATTAGTTTTATTTATCTCTACATGCAAAAACTTCTTTCACAATACTTGTAGTTGCTCTAGGATTAGTTTCCATGTGTAAAAGTGCCAGTATCAACGTTTATATATTCGCGTATTTCCCCGTATATTTTGTTACGTCTGTACAATAATATTCAGATGTTGAATGTATATATTCACTTATTCCAGGACATGCTTTGTAAAATTACATCAAATTTTGTCAGTTTCATGTATTGTCATCTGCTTCGCTTCCTTTATTTTGTCAGCTGAAGCGGACTATTTCAGGTGTAATTATAAAGTACTAGTTTCTAGCATTTTGACTGCTCCGTTTCTTCGTGTTATCATCGTTATTATAAAGTTTTAATCAACTGACGATCTTAAGCATCCATTAAAGCACTAGTTCAACTTCAGAAAAATACTTCAACTTCAGAAAAATACTTCCAGCTGGTCCTTTCCTATACGTCTGAAAACCAATATTGGCGAGCTAAGGAAATTTCGCATTTCATAAAATACTTGCACTCCCTCGCAGATCAACGTGATCCACGATTCATTTGGCACGATACTAACTGCCTATGTCCATTACGTCACATGTCTGCTCTGTTTAAAAGAGCCATTGAAATTATTATTTTGTTAAGAAACCAGATACAAGGGTAAACATCCACACAGGAGGCGATGTGGAATGCAGCGCGAGACAAGATCTCAACTGCGAACATTACCTACATTAATTCTGGCACTTATAGTGCATGGCTCTTTGGGGTTTTTTTATGGAGTCGTATAAGCTCACTTTGGCTAAGCACTCTTCCATTCTTGGGGGTTTTTTCTTCCACCTTCCTCTATGTTACCTCATATATGACGGTAAACCCAGAAATGTTAACAGTTACTTAACCTATGACGCTAATTCATGTAATTTACTGACAACAGATGATTTCAAACCAATGGAATTTCATTAAATCATTTTTCATTTATCCTGATCAAAATTCCTCATGACCAATGTCCTGATTCAGCATTTGATTAGGTTATATAGAACCTCCGGCTTTGAGGCTTATCACATAGGAACCGCGTATTAAATCAACCAGATCAACCCGATAGCCGTACTTAGTGATCAAGGGTAGGCTGCATCATTATTGCAATCTTTATTGACAGTGACGCACGTTGACACTGCGAGCTCCTTATCCGTTGAGGAAGAAACAACACCCAATGGGAAATAGTGCGGTACCATTTCGTACACTCAATCATATACGCAAATAACACCTGATCCCGCATGTTTTCGATGGAAAGTTTCTACGTATAATAGTACCATGCGTTCGAATGATGTCAGCAACTGTGTAATCTTGGGACTTGACATTAGACTTATCGAAAATCACTATATTTCCATTCAAATTAGAATACAAGTAGGTCCTTAAACTACCTTTCGATTACGATCTAACAAAAAATGTACATGGAATCTGCATCGCCCAATTCACACTACCTGTATACATTATTAGGCCATTCTTCACTCTATTTCGACATCATGAGCTACATAACCTTCATTGCATGCAGATGCTCCCGCTCATAATAATTTGTCTCCACTTGCCGAAACCGCGTTAAACACTTTCCAAAATATTTACAGAGAAAATGAATCTCCAGACCATGTGTAGCTTCATCATACCATATCGGGAAATTGGGAGATACAAAAAATATCCGGTGATACCAAGGACTCCGATAAATGCTCCACAAACCAGCTAGAAAATGACAGACTCTTCCTACTGAACTGTCCAAAAGATGACACCCATCCCCCGTTTTAATCTGATTTTTCTCTTGCCCTCTCTTGAGGATAAACATTCCTGAGGAGGAATTCTGATAATTATTCCAAACCACGAACAGCGCAATATATTCATACTATATATCCGCTATATCCGCTACGATTGACTCCAAAGTAACCCTTCCGAAAGAACACTTCCTGTTGCACGGTTCATTGTTTATAGCACAACTGTAACTTTTTAATTGTTCTATCTTTTGCCGAAAATATTGTACAGGATGTCTTTAACAGTTTCTTGTCTCTTTACCGGATAATTATTACCAGAGTCGTATCATAAACTATTGATTGATTATTCTTTCTGGCGCTTTGATTAGTATACAGTTTCAGAAATACTAAGGGAAGTAACTGCTGATGCACGTACCAAGCAATATTACAGGTACTAATATTTGTATCCGGGATACCATGCATTTCTTATTGAGATGACTTGTCAAGCGTATATTTTTAATTTAAAAAGATGTACCGATGAGCTTGTGTATAGTATAGTATGGTATGGTATAGCATAGATTCTAGCAGAGTATAGGTATAGCCAAACAACTGAAGAGAAAATTCTAAAAACAGAATGGCAGGTCAAAAGGAATGTACATAGTACTGTCTCGGATAAGCAAATGTTTATAGAATTATGAGTGGTTATAATGTATCGATGCATTGCATTCTTTGCTTTCAAATTGTTTCTTTTTTCAGTACAAAGTGATAGGGTTATGTTATACATTTATCAGAGCTTCAGGTGTGACGGTGAACGATGTCCTGGTTAGTGGTTGTGCGTTACTGAAGAGGTTTTCGATGGACATCATATACTGTTGCGAGTTGTCCGGAGACAGTTGACAACTATATCCACTGATATGTTACCCGACATTGGAACTCTTGTCCACTTTTATCGAGATTATAGCTAATTACAGCTTATCCGCAACCTGGAAATCGTTGTCCTGATACAGATCTCAGAATGTAATAAGGCAATGATAGTATGCTGAACCAATAAATATATTGTTTTATCCTACCATGTCTTGGTGTTTGGTATCGAATACCGCAGGTGGCGGTTGGGGAAGAAGGGGGGGGGGGGAGAGGCGCTGGAGGTGGATGCAGGACACTTCGTCCCTTCCCGCCTAAATATGTGTGACACATCTTAGGCTAAGGAGCTGAACAGTCGATTTGATGAGGTCATATAGATGTCATACGTTAAAAATGCATTTTTTGTCCGATGTTTTCAGTTAGATTTTTTAAAATTCTGTACTCATCTAATTCCCGCCAAAAATTCACAATAAATATGAAAACATTTACTTCTTTGAAACTTCTACGCAGAAGAATGCAAAAATGTATAAGAACAACTGTTAAAACGCAACTGTCCAGTCATACCCTTCATGGTCGTCTTTTAAAATTGACCCATGTTCGTCAGCTCATGGGGGACAGTATGCTTTTCTATTTGCGGGAATTGTAGAGTTACAATATGCAGTTACAATATATGGGCGTGTCGTCCCCGAGGCTTGTCCTCAGTACAATACATTGTAATTTTAGTATGTGACTGTGCTTAACATGGTGGAGAATGAAGTGCATGGTTGATGTCGGATTTCACAGACTTGTGTTGTGAATTAGAACTTCCATTCTACTAATACTTTCTCGGTGTGTGCCGTTTCTGCTATCTGACGGTCACATAGTTCATCACTTTCCACCAAATGACATGATCTAGCTTTTACATCCATGATCGGAGATATTTGTATCTAATTTCGTTCGCAACGGTGCTATATAGGGGCCGTGTGATCACTCAAGATTCCACATGAACAACTACAATAACGTGGCTGAGATACAAATCATCACACGGATCATCTTTGATTCTTATGATGCTTTTAGATATACAGTCAGAATATTGACTTGTCAGATCTTACACGTATCTCAACAACAAAGAAAACTTACGAGGTGGAACATCATAGCATCATCCTGTCAGATTTTACTGATTTTGAGTTCATTGAAGGAATCCAAAATAGATGGCAAACATCATAACGAGGATCATGGGTAAATTGACATATGTAGGTCTACCTACCTTTAGAGAATATGATGTGACTGGGACGTCGCCAGAACGACCATATCCAATGTTGTTATATTCTCTTGTAATCATTGATTCAAATATATGGTTTGGAAAGTTGAACCCCGTAGCCAAAATGGTTAAAACATACCGGTGTTCAGCAAAATGAGGATGGGCGGAGGGAGCGTCAGCACGCCCCAAAAAATCCTCCTTAATGATTTCCTTCGTAGAGGCTAAATATCTCTGGTGGAAATTTACGCTTAACTCAGCCTAAGGGTAATTAGCAACATCTGATGGTTTAATATGTAAATTTAAACGATTCGGGTTCAACACCCTCGCATTACCCTGAAACCACAACCTGTAACCATCTCGGTCATCTTTTCCGCGGTAAGACTGACCCTGAGATCGTCTGTATCCATTTTCAGCCTACTTTCGGCAACTATAGCAGAAATTCCCCCCGAAAACAACAGCATGTGATGTCATCAGTCAATCAGATAAACTCTACCACCGTAACTCTAACGTAACCCGTCATTTTCGAGTCATGTGCTGTTATACTTCTTCAAAATTACATACCTACAACACCTCTTGGATGAAACGGAAGTTATTGATATATGTATCTCTTGTAAGCCCAGGCAATGTGTGTTTCAGAATTGATATGAAAAACCTGTAATTTATCAGATTTTTCAAGTCTGTTCTCCGCTGGATGAAGAACGAGCACTATACGGTAAAGTATCGGATATCGCTCCGCCATAATAGCGGCACACGATTCGCAAGTCATCTTATGGATGGGGAAGTGTACGCAAATGCCTGAAACCAATAATCAACAGCTTGCAATAAAAGTACCGCAAAATCTACCTCAATGGAGTGTCTTTTTTCTGAATTCTCCATCTCCGTTTTCATTGCGATGTCAGAATAGTGTTCGCTTGCCCCCACCTTACTCTGTGAGAGGATTATTTTAAGAGCGAAATGTTTTGTACATAAAAATGTACATACATAACGATAAAACGCTGTTGCTTGTGATCGAAAAAAACCTGACATATAATAAGCCAAATATATATTTGCAAAAGTGAACTAAAACAATGGGATATAATTAAAATATATGTAACAGAAATATAACATCAAAATATAATGTCAGTCTGGCGTCATTGATCCACTAATGATGATTCTAAAAGTTAGCATGGATAACATGACAATGTGCTAAAAATAATGTGTTGCGGATCTGATTTGATTCCACAACTTATCTCCCCTACCATGATATCATTTTTTTGTTCTTTTACTTGTATTCGAGTACGTAAATAATTTGCACATAAATGCTTCTTTGCAAACTTTGTTTTGTGTCTTTATTATCCCAATGCAACGAAGATTAAAATTCGTCAAAGAAATCCGTTAGTAGAACCCATCGTGCTGGCTCCGATCATGGATGGGACAAATACAGTATACAGATCATTGTTTACCCATCTACCACTGATTCTCTAACTTTCGAATGGAACAGAAAATCGGGGACGGGCTGCTATTGTAGATGCTGGAATTGAATCATTGTTTCCGTACAACAATGCAACAAACCACCAAGCACAGACCTCCAATATCACTTACCTATTGCAACATCAACATCAGATACATGATCACAGCTATGGTAAGAAAAAAACTCGATTCACGAGCATATTACAGTAGATTACCTTAGTAGGATTACCGAAACACTCAACAGTTTACCACTGGGGACTTTTAGCGGTATTGTCCAACAATCTGCGTCATTAGAAAACGAAACACGACCCACTCTTGTTAAAGTATGTCGGATAGAGCTGAACTGAACACGACAAGATCCGATATTCTTGAAACTCAAATACCGGTACTTGAATTAAATACTGGACAATGCTAGAAAGAGATTAACTCAAGCGACAGTCCAGAAGACCATGCCAGTCACAAGTCTACTTGTGGCACTAAGTTCGCTTTCAGAAAAATACCAGACTGTTGCTTTTCTTACGATACTTAGAGAATTTACGTAGAGGCATGAAAGGTTATTTTTCTGCGAACATGGGTCCAATGTAGGGATGTTGATTGGCGCTATGTAGTCGCCGTGGTTCAAGGTTCTTTATTTGCTGATCACAGCGCCCGTCAACGAGCAGATATAAAATCAAGCGAAAATAATTAAGTATATATACATATAGAATAACCTAGTTGATTAGAAATAATTTGATTTACAGAAATAAAAATATTTATAGCAGTCATGTAGTTGTGATACCAGGAACAATAATGTCAGGAGCAACAATTTCGCTAAATGGGTATATCAGTATCTGTGTGTAACCTAAAAACGTATAATAGCTAACATTATCTGTCATTCCTGTACTAAAGTCTGTTCATTTTAATTAGTCGTCTACTTTGGAGCTTGTCAAAAATCAATAATTAACTCTGTATCAATTTTCTTTATTGCAAAGTGTAGAATAAAATGAACTCTACAAAATAACTATCTTTATTTCGTGATATCGAAGTACCGGGCCACAGTCATGTACCGGGCCTCAATTGCATAGGGAGACGTCATAATGTATTCGTGCGCATCGGCAAAAAGGTTTTTGATGCTATATGAATTAATAACAGGCGGTCCGTGGGAGTGTCGCTGTTTTCCTATACCCAGTGAAATTGTCGAATGATACACCGCACACACCTATATGACCGTACACGGGGTTGTTGACCTTTGTGCTAGTTAACACGAATACATTATGACGTCTCCCTATGTAATTGGACCCCGGTGCATGAAACAACTGTACTGGAGTTTTATATTGAGATTTACAAAGTTATTTCAAGTGTTATATGTAATAGATATCACGGATTAATCGCGGTCAGTTTGTAGAATTCAGTTTGTTCTACATGATGAAAAAAAGAAGTTTGTGCAGAGTTAGCTATTGATTTTTGACAAGCTTCAAAGTAGACGACTAATTAAAACAGACAGACTATAGTAACATATTTGTCATGTTTAGCTGCAGAACTATCAATCATATTGGTACTTGCGCTCATACAATCATGAAGAAATTTGCTTAAAGTTTTCAGAATAAGTGGATCCTCGCACGATAAAATCCAAATAAATTTGTTTAAAATATCGAGTTGAGAAATTTTGGCATTCATGCTATCACATTTAAATAGAAATATGTCCCGAAAATTATCACATTTATTACATTCCATTTAAAAATGAAATTCGTCTTCTATCTTACCAGCATTGCGAAAAGTACATAAACGCTTTATCTGGTGGTACTTTGTAATACCTACCTTTCTAAATATAAAGGTCATGGCTACTTGTTCGTAGATTACATAAATCACTGCGATGATCTCGATTCAAAATAGATAAGCAAGATTCCAACACAAAATTTAGCTTTAAGGTTCCATATGTTCAACAACAATTTGTACAGGCGTAGCAACAGAGTGAACATATATAAGTGCTTTAAGTTTGTATTTACATTACTTTGCCCTACGCTAGGCTGGACCTTTTTCTGTCCTTATGATTTTGCTTCTTGGAATTTTTCAGGGTTATTTGTCAGCCATTTGTTGCCTTCTTGTTCATATTTGAACTATCTATTTTTGGCATGGATTTTGAAGTACTGCCTAGAAGCTTCGTGAAGATAACATTATACTTTTTTGTCAATTCGTGGCATTTTCGTTACTTTGTCTGGAATACTGGTGCACATGAAGCTCCAGGGTCCAACTTCCCGTCAAAAGTGCACAGCCTGGATTTATACCATTAATTTCGCCACAAATGAGTGCGTCAAACCCTACGAAAGGACGTTAATGACGTCAAAAGTTAATGTTGGAATGTTAAATGTCTCTCGAAATAGAAGTGTCTAGACAGCATCTATTTCCTCGATCAGTGCAAGAGGCCAAGTACATTTTCCAAAGAGTTCAAGGTTTCTGACACATGTAGGTACACCAATATTCTTTTGATTATCAAAGGGAGAGAAACCTAAAAAATAGGTCTTTAGAATGTTATTGTTATTGTCTGGCCTTATGTAAGTAATACAACAAATAGTTGTATATCAAGTCCATTGAAATACAATAACTAATGAATACTACTGGAAAAGTCACTCGTATAAAACAGTTCTATTCAAGTGGAAAAAGCATTTCTTGAGTTAAATGTTCTACTTTCGAGAGAAAATGTCTATCCCGTTTTCTACACATGTACATATTCGAATGTGTTGCCTATATATTATCATTACGTCATTCATTATTGCCGATTCGTATCCAACTGACGCGATTCTTTTCTACATACTTTCAACGTTATCAACTTTATTACAATGAACACAACATGACGTAAAATTTCTATACTCTTTCCATATAATTTACAGGGTGAGTGAGTAAGTGAGTAGGATTCGACCTTGTTTTCAACATTTTTGGGTCATATCACGACGATGCCTGCATGTGCCAGAGCACGAGAGTGTCTACAGTTGCTATTATCCTGTGAAAATGAAGGGCCGAATATTATAATAACTTCAGTTTTGTTTCTTTGATTAAATGTTGTCATTTTAATATAAACACGTTCGGTCAAATTTCAACCGATCGCTGGGCAGATATATCATCTGTTAGTAAGGAAAAACTTGGTTGTCGAAAATCATTAGTTGTGCTCCTCAAACTTCCCACATCAAAGGGATTTATTGACTCATGACCTAACTAGTTCTCTCAGAACCAGAGAGACAGAGAGAGAGAGAGAATTAAGGTCTAACGTCACATTCAGCAATATTTCAGCTATACAGCGACGACTCACAGAATCATGACAAATGAGATCCAAAGTATGGGATATCAGCACTGAAGTCAGCCGATCTCAGTTTTTTATGTTATCTGGACCAATTCACTCAAGGCAATGAATCGTTTATCTATCAGATCAATTTATCACATATTTCATGTTATAACAATTTAACGAAAATATAATTGATTGATTGATTGTTTATTCACCATTTCATCAAATGTATATACAAACATAATATCTAATACGGTTGTATAAATGGCGGGAATAAAACCCCAGGGGGCTTGTTCTATCCCAAACTGATAATATTTAAGAAAGTATGCGACTGGCTACAGCAGGGTAAAAAAGATACATACAGGTGTTCAGTTTCTGCTGTAATTATTGACGATATGTATATATGAATATGTGCAGTAAATATATGCATACGGTGAATATATGATCGAGATCAGGTGCTGTACATATAGTGAAATTCTGTCCATTTGATAAATCTGAGAGCTCGATGGATCATATGATTAACAATACATTTATGTACAAAAGAGGTTTGTCTCTTCACTAAATTAAAGTAGGTTATATACATTGTGTATTTACAGTTCCAAGTAATACAGGTCGATAGATAAACATGTAAAATAATAAGAAAAACTAAAATTAGGCCCAAGTAAAGCTGGCAGCAACTTTTGTTGTGTATTATAGTGTGTACACCCTTCAATGCTTGGATTGATAAGTATGGCGATCATCAATAGTCCAGAATCTCAACAAGGTAGGTCTACAAACGCGATTTTAAAAGTGAATAGGATGTGGAGGCTTTTATGTCAGTGGGCAATGAGTTCCACACTCGCGGTGCTTTCGTTTTTGTAGAATAATATGATAGATTTGAAATTACTCGGATTCTGTAGAGATTCAGGTCAGATTGACGGGTGGGGTAGCAGTGAACTTCTGATAGTTTTGTAAAATAGCTTATAAATTTGTTCGGTAAAGAAAATGGTGTGTGAACAAATTTGTGGGTAAATAATAATATCAGATGGTCATTGATATGATGAAATGGTAGGATGTTTAATTGCTCAAGTAATGTACAGGTATGAGCGTATTTGTTACTAGAAGTTATTAAGCGAATAAGTCTTTTTTGAAGCACGACTAGAGGCCTGAGGTGTGTTGGAAACGTGTTACCCCATACAATGTTGCAGTAAGATATAGGAATAAAACAAGGAATAATATAGTATGATCAAAGTTTTCCTGTTTAGGCAGTGTCGTACATTATTAATAACACCAATATTTCTCGAGATTTTAGAGGCCAATTCATCTATATGAGTTTGCCAGTTTAGTTTGTCGTTAAAATGAATACCAAGGAATTTGAAGTTGGTAACATATTCAATTTCAGAGCCAAATATATATATTTTGGGGGTAGTAGTATTGGCCTGTCTGTTTGGTTTGAAGAATATGTATTTAGTTTTCGTCACATTTAAAGAGAGTTTGTTACAGGATAACCAGTTGTGAAGCTTTTCAAGTTCGTGGGACATTGTCTCAGCTAGTCTATCGAAATCAGTATCAGAGAGAGTGGCGCTAGTATCGTCGGCAAAGAGAGTGATGTCTAGGGCAGATGTGGCTTTATTTATATCATTGATGTATATTAAGAAGAGGATGGGGTCTAGTATTGAACCTTGCGGCACACCAGTGTTTATCGCATCGAGCGGCGAGAGTATACCGTTGACGGATACTCTCTGATCGGCTTGTTAGATAGCTGTGAAACCAGTTGTTTACAACTCCCCGGAAACCATAGTAGTCGAGTTTGTACGAGAGAATCTCATGATTAGCTGTATCAAACGCTTTCGAAAGATCTAGAAAGGTGGAGATACTAAACTGTATCGATTCTTTGGCAGAGGCAAGTTTGTCATAAAGGGAGAGAACTGCGTGGAATGTAGAATGGTTAGTACGGAATCCATATTGGTTTTGGCAGATAATGTTGTTAGTTTCTAGAAAAGTAGTTATCCTGATTGCCACAAGTTTTTCAAAGATTTTGCTCAGGCAAGGGAGAACAGAAATTGGTCGATAATTTTCTACTGCGGTTTTGCATCCAGACTTGAAAATAGGAGTGATTTTTGCAGTCTTAAGAGCACTGGGAACAATTCCACTTTGAAACGATAAGTTAACAATATGCGGGAGGATATTAGGATCGATATTGGTTTTATGAGAGACATGAGAATATCGTCAATACCAGGTGAGCCATTTTTGAGCACCGATATGACTTCAACAATATCAAGCGGAGTACACGGTTTGAACAGAAATTCATTATTATAGTGTTGGTCAAGATAATTTGTGAAGTCGGCTTGGGTGTTTGGGATTTTCGAGGCAAGATCGGAGGCAACTGAGGAAAAGTAGTCATTGAAGTGGGTGGCAATTTCTGCAGGATCAATAATATCGTTACCATTGGAGGTGAATATACGGGGGAGAGAGCTAGATTTCTTACGGTTCAATAACCCATTTACAATTGTCCATGTTTCCTTAATATTATTGAAGGAGTCATTGAATTTGTGTTCATAATATCTGTTCTTGGCTAATCTGAGAGTATGGTTCAGTTTGTTTCGATATAGTTTGTATTCACGAGTCGTATCATAATGTTTGTTTGAGACATGTAGCCTGTATAATCTGTTTTTTTCCTGAATTGAGCGAAGGATACATGGGGTTATCCACGGTTTAGATATTGAAACTTTATGAGTACTTGCATGTTTTGTTATTATAGGAAAGCATTCGTTATAAATACCGTTGAAATGATCTAGAAAGCTGTCCATAGCGCTATTAGCGTCATAGGCATTAGTAATGTCTTGCCAGTCCATGTCTTTCAGCTTTTCCGAGAAAAGAGTTTTTTGGTCGAGGCTTATTTTATGCGATTTGAAACTGTTTATTGGATGTTTGGCTGTGGGTAGAGAACAACTAGTTGTATGGAAGATAGGGAAATGATCATTAATGTCGGAGAGTATGATACCGGAACCAAGGTCATCTTCATGGAAATTAGCGAAAATGTTGTCTATTAATATGGCAGAGTGGGATTTAACTCGGGTGGGTTTGGTGATTTTAGGGAAAAAATAAAATGATTTCATAATCTCGAAAAACTCCTTAGTAGGACCATGGTTCTCGGTTTTGAAAAGATCAATGTTAAAATCGCCCATTATGACACATTTTTTGTTTTCTGGTTTCAGGGAGTTCAAAGTTGAGAGTAGACTAGAGTTAAAATTAGTAACGTTTTTTCCCGGGTGGTCGATAAATAATTCCGACTATACATGTTTCGTTATTAATAGTTACTTCAATAAATAAAGATTCGTGTTCCTCATTAACGTCTTTGAAGGAAATATCTTCACGGATCTTACACTTTGTGAATTCTTCTTTGATATAGAGAACTACCCCACCACCCCTTTTTGTGTTCCTTGATAGAGGAAAAGGCTGATAACCGGGAATGCTGAATAACTCTTCGGTAGAAGGGTCAAGCCAACTTTCGGATATACCTATGAAAGAGAAGTTGAAATTCATATTATGTATGAGGGCTAGGACTTCAATAAAATGTTTCTTTAGGCTTCTCGCGTTAATATGGAGGGTAGACAAAGATTTGTTATCAGAGATAGAGTTTGTGTTCATAAATGATTGAAATTCTTCTTCAAAATGATAGTTTGATTGGTGTGAGCTGATACTCTCCCAATGAGAATATTCTCCTTCCGTATCATCAGTTACATAGGCTGAACTTTCAGGATAATTTAACTGTAGGGGATTAAAACACAAATTTTCGAATCCATCCATGAGTGAATCTTGAGATGAATGTGGAGAAGAGCAGACATCATTAACATCCTCATTATAGAATGGTAGCTCGCATAGTAAATTCATGTTGGGTATGATAAGGATTTAATCATCAGCACTGAGGGTATAATCACTAAGTACACTGCTTGTATGTAGTTATAGTTAAAGGGATACTGCATGGGCATTAATATCAAAATTGCGTTTATAAGTGGAACAATGTGATAGATTACTTTTACATAATATACATACATTGAAGAAAATATATTTGAATATGGCATGAACATGGATAATTTTGACAATGAGACAAACCTTGAAACATAAAATGTTGACAAATGTGAGAGGACGAAGAAAAATAATTACATAAGGAAAATAACGACAATGAAGACATTCAGTCCTCGACTGTGTTTTGGGGGTGGGGGAGGGGACGGCGCCCGGTTCATAATCATGTTTTATACTTATGATTGTGTCCTGTGACAAGCTCTTGGTAAATATATACAGACACTGGGGAAAACATACCGTAATTATAATGATGTCGCTAAGTACGGTAGTGCACGGGACTATATGTCATCGTAAATTAACATTTATAGCAAACGCTCGAAAAGTAATTTGAGAAAAAAAGAAAAAACAGTTTTCGAAATTACAGCTCTTATCAGGTCAGGTGTCAAACATGCACCCTGAAAGAAAACCTATTTTAAATACGTACCCGAGTACAAAAAAAAAGGGAATTTGTGGTGAGTTAAAATCACCTGTGTAGGACCTATAGAATGGAGTACAGGCAGAAAAACAACTAAGGATTATTTACATTTGAATAAAGGGAGAGTTGTTGTTCACAACGAATTAGAGTGAGTGAACGAAGGCTTAAAATGTAATTAGCACAAGTAAGTCTGATGAATACATTTGTTTTTACACCTCTGGACGGGTCGGAGGATTAACACGCAACGAAAAAAAATCCATTTGAGATACGTTCCTGAGTACAATTGTAAGATAATTCTATAAGAAGTATACAATATTATAGTATATAGTATTACAATTCTATAAGAAGTATAGAAATGGAAATCTGGTCACATATTTGGTGGCGGGGAAAATGTGGAGAGATTGCGAAGGGAAATTTGGGAGGGAGTGACGTCACAGTCCTTGGACCTTCGACCTTGGTTTGCTATGTCAACGGGGAAAATAGAGGAGACGCCACGTGATGGGTGGGGTGGTTGTAAAAATTAGGATTTTTCATGGAACCTTAAATAGCGGAAACACGGACTTCACGTTGAAAACTAGGGAGAATCCTCTTCAAATTGAGCTAAATGGGCTAATAGAGATCCGTAGGAGTCGGGGTTAGTATCCACGTGAATCTCTCGTCGAGGCCGATCAGACGATCTGTGGTTAGGTCATGCGACTGGGAGTGGTGAAATTACGGAAAACGGACTGAACGGGCCGTTAACTGTCGTGTTCATTATGGAAATTTACCATAAAAATCTATAGTTGAAATCTATAGATTACTATCGATTTTGTGGTACTTTTGCGGATTTACTACAGTTGAAATTCTATAGCTTACTATAAATTAACTATATCTGACTGTAAATTAACTATAGCTATCTATAGAATTTTATAGTATCTATAGCTTCATTAATTTCTATGGAAAACTATAGCATTATAGATTTTGATAGAAAACTATAGAATTCTATAAATATAGCCCTATAGATTGTGATAGAAACCAAGGGCGTTATAGAGCTATAGATTGATAGCTTTCTAATTTGTCTCATCATATAGATCAGCCCTTAGCTGGACAAAAGCATCCCAAGTTCGGGGTGTCGTTTCCATTCTGCTGCGCAGGTCACGTGGGTTGTAACGTCACTTCCGGGTTTCACCTCCAAACCCAGAAGAGTTCCAATGTTCTCTTAGACGTCCGGATGTTCAACCTCCGGGGCTTTTCCCGGCCCGGTCCGCCCCGGCCGCAGCGCGCGCGCGCGGGGGTGATCTGATGCCGCAGCGCGCGCGCGCGGGTTATCCGGAAGTGCGCGGCATCACCGGAAGTGCGCGGATGGATGTCGGGTCAAAAGATCAAAGGTCACATCCAGGTCAAAAGGTGCAAGGTCTCCCTTTCGGCAGGGTTCGGCAACAATGTTGCGGCATCGATATACAGAGCTTGAACCCCAAAAAGGGAGATTGTAAATTAACCGGGGAAGGATGGGCAGTTCCATTTGGATCAATCAGCGGTCAAGAGCCAATGAGCGATCGATAAAAGAACCAATGGACGGGTACTAGAATTTCGCTCACGTCTGCGCCTACATCCGGGTACTGGGATGCTTTCGCCTACGTCCGCGCCTACATCCGGGTTCTCGTATACCCGGGTAATGTTTTCTGGACATGGATGGGTTACCTTTGGCTCCATTCTAGGCCACTGATTGGCTAAAACGGTGTGCAAAGCCAGTTTCATGCATTATACTCATATAGACAACACTCAAGACAGGGTTTTTTGGTGAGATCTCTTTTTTTTATTCAGTGAACAACAACAACGTGAGAACAACCACGTGAAAACTGAAGCCCAGAACATGGGGCTTGTACATTGAAAGAGCTGAAGCCCAGAACAGGGGGCTTGTACATTGAAAGAACTGAAGCCCAGAACAGGGAGCTTGTAAACTTAAGCCCAGAACAGGGGGCTTGAACATTGAAAGAACTTAAGCCCAGAACGGGGCTTGTACATTGAAATGATGGGCGGCCCAGTCATATACGAGTACATCGCGGTCCTCGGCCTTGGGGTACTCGTCAAACATCTGTACGATGGTAGATAAGGGTCTTCCCCGGCATCGATGGTACAGATAAAACAAGCAATACTGTCCGCACACGCTACTGGTCAGGCTTTGCAACGTTTGACTGTTCCAACACCACGTATCTGTGCCTTGATCCACGAAGAGTGTTAAATCGGGATGGAGGGGTGGCAGGTCGTACGGGTCAAAGTATTCGCCCTGCTGTTCTGTCAAGTACACGGCCACCCAATGTTCACCGGGCCGATCCATCGGGTCCGTGTTGAGAACGTATGCAGCAGGATACATACGGTCTAATGGGAACACATCTCGGGCGAACACCCCTTGAAAGACCATACGTGTCTCTGGGTCATTCTCCAGAACGGTGGTTATCTGGTCTGTATCCATGTTAGGTAGAGAAGTCACACAGGACGTTGCGCGCCTTGTCCACTTGAATGATGTTGTCAAACTCGGCGTAGCAGATCACATTGACGGTGGTCCCGAGGGCTCGTGCAAAGTGGATTTCCAATCGTAAATTGCCTTGCTTGGCTAGGGCCAGCTGATGGTCGTTCTCTAAGGTGGGGGTCAGATCGAAACAGAATAACGTGTATCCGTTCGCGTAGTCCTCCCGACTGATCAAATTCCCTTCGTCCTGGTTGATTTGACCGGTGGCTGTACACAGGCTCTGATAGGCTCGAATGAAATTCCTGCGCCCAAAGTGCGGTGTTAAGGCCGTGGCTGGGACCTGTTGTCCATCCACATGCACGGCCACAAAATTGATGCCGAAATGTTTAAAGTCAAAACGGATTCTCTGGGTAGGCTCCGCTGAAACTGGTATTTTTCACACAGGCCAGGCTTGGGTAGTTCCACCAGGAACAGGTTTTCTTTGTTGGCGCCCATATTTCCAGCAGTCACAGAGAACACTTTGGTTTGTACACGTCGGATAGGGTACTGGGCTGGTTTTGTTTCCAAGGCTTTGATGTGTCCCAATTGAACGGCTGGATTCGGTTTCACTTTTCGGACATACAGGACTGCGTCTTGGATAACAATCTTATAGTCAGCTGCATGCCCATCTACGTTAGTGGCCATCAAGGCGAAGGTCGGAGGCGCCCGTATCAGTCGGATTTTGATGGGGATCTTGTTCAAGAGGTACCGGTCTTGCATGAACATGTCTGTGTGTAGTCGACCCATGAGATCCACCGAGGCACCGTTCGCAGTGAAATCCTTCCGTTTGTTATATCCCACATTGTCCACCGTGTCCATGTGCTCGGGTGTGTCCTGGTAGAATAAAGCGGCTGTCAGCTGAGATGTTTTAGCCTCTCGGCCATACGACAACAGTGTCTCGATGTAGGCTCGACAGGGGTACGTGTTGGTCGCGTCACTGATGAGTTTGCCGCTGAGAAATATATCCACCTGTTGAAACATCGAGTGCAGCCAGAGATTCGTCGGACCCACCGTTGCAGCTTGGGTGACTCTGGAGCCATCCCCATTGACGACCTTGGCTTTCACATACAAGTATGTATGGGCTAAATCCACATAGGCCGCATCCGCATTACTGATGGTGAACGCGATGGGCCCTGTTTCGTTGATGCTGGAGAGCGGGAGATGCTCCACCCATAATCCTTGTTCGGCACTGGTCTGTGTGGGCGGGACGGTCCACAAATCAAATTCGCTGTTGGTGGAGGGGCAGGACTCTGCGTGGATCAAGGACATGTTTTAAGAAAAGATATCCTGGGTCTTCGATGTGCGTCGTCGCTGGGTCGGTCGTCGACTGGTGCGTGGTCACGGTGGGGCAGGTCTTTTATTCCCTACGGTACGTTGTGCTTTGGCCACCAAGACGCCTCCCGCTTCTTTGGCCCGCCGTTTCAAGGCTTCTTTGGGTGCTGTACCCCCCCAAGACATCACCGGCCACTTGCAGTCCGCTGCGTACCGCTTGTTTTCTGATTGCTTTCACCCCGCGCGTCACCAAGGGCAGGAACGTTTTGACGATGCTCCCGAGTATGTTCCCCAGTCCATGTCCTCGTTGCATGCGTGCGCCGCTAAAGACCGGAAAGCCACCCCCGGCCTGTTGGGCATAATAATCCATATAGCTGCGTGCATCGCACTCGTAATGTACTTTCATTATGCAAAGTGGGGAGCACGTGCTTGTCGAAAATGAAGTGTCGGCACCACTTTTCCTCGTTCGAATGCCACCGGTCGTCCCGTGTCATCTCTTATATCCACCGTGATAGTGTTGATGTCGGTTTGTCGTAGGGGCAGGTAGAGCATGTGGGTGAAACTGTGGGTGACTTGATCTCCATACGTCTTTTAAATGGGGACCACCCGTAACAGAGGTGTTTTGATATCGCCCACGATGTGGTTGACCACCACGTCCGAGTAGACGTAGAGTCCGTACATACCCGACTTCATATCCATCGGGATCTCGCCTTGGTGGGCTGTGGGACCAGCGAACGTCTGTAGATCGAAACCCAGCATTTGCTGTAGGATAGGACTCAGTACGACACTCGCGTTGGCGGTGACGATAAGCTGTGCCTTGTCGTTGTGTGCGTTGTAATCGGAGTCCACGTGATTCTTGAAGGGAAAGGATTTGATGGGTTTTGAAGTATTCGTGACCTCCCGTAGGGCCTTATAATGCAACAGTCTTGACAGCCCACTTATAAACTCCTTGGGAGTATCGTATTGGCCTTCGGGGAGGGTGAGTCGCGTGTCTTTTCCTTCGTAGGTCGCCTCGTACCAGATTTCATTGGCTCGCATGTTGTACCACGAGTAAGGGTATTGGATATCCACGAGGCCACATTCCCACCGCCCAGGTAAATGCAACGGTTGCGGTAACTGGGTCACGTTCTTGGCCAAGGTGTTGTCAGGAAACACATCCAGCGAACTGTTACTGGGTAGGGTGAAGTACAACATGGCGACTGAGCTGTCCTGCTGCTGCTGTTGATTTTAATAGGTGTTCCAGGCCTTGGGCGGTTGTGTCCGGCGTCGCGTTCGTCGCGTTGACTTGCTACGTGTCACGGCTCTGGAGAAGTGTGGTGTCTTGGGCCTCAGTCCATAGTTGCGGATTTTTGGTCCCCCTCAAATTCTTTGAAATTAAAATTCCGCCAGGTTTGACCCCATGAGAATTTTTGTTGGCTTTTTGTTTATTGATATTTGTGATATCATTCAGTTGACTAGTTGATTTGCTTCAAATCAGTACATGGTATTTTGCCAGTAGGATTGGCCCATGCCTCACTATGCAGATGGAAGTGTGAAAGTGTGGCTGTGAATTGGGGCCATTTTCAGCTTACGAGCACATGGCATACTTTACGGTGTAAAATCGAGCTTGAAAACCACGTGGTCGACACCCTATTTTCTTTGCCAATTTTTGTTGGTCCTTGGACTGGGCACACTGTCGGTGAGTTTCAGGACAATTGAATAACAAGTTTTTTCTTTGGTGGAGGGGGAATATTACCCATTTTGGACCAATTTTAGAGGATTTTCCTGAAGTTTGAAGCAAGTTCAGTATGGGTTATGGGGACCCTGATTTTCGTCAACAAGGCTTACATCTGTTTCGGCTTTATGTCAAGAGCCTACTCTTTCAGAAAATATATAGTTCTATGGGGGTTCTCTAATAACACGGTTGCTGTTTAGCATAAAATAAATCTGCCTACTGTTTAATTTCAGATGCCATGGCCCTTCTGTAGACTGCAACCTATATGACAGAACAGGCATTTTCTCAGGTAACATTAAATTTGCATATCTGACTCGAAATTTCACATCCAGAACTACTATTGTTTACTATCAAGTTGAACACAATTCAAAACAATGCTATTCACACCCAACACAGGACTGAAACCAGCACAGGGGCTTGGACTGGAAAGGGGGGGAGGGATAACTCTTGGCATGGCCAGAAAATATCTGTTACAAGATGTGTAGAATTGCCAACATCAATGTTGGTGTTTTATTGGGAGGGGGTGTCAATTGTCCCAGGAATTTCCCAGAAGTTTTAGTGTCACAGAATAATTCCTCTGGGACCATTAAACAGCCCTACCACACCCCCCACCCCCACCCCCCACACCCCCTCCCATAAAACCAGCATTGGAGATGGCACAACTATACACAATGTAACAGATATTCCCCTGTCATGCTAAGAGTTATCCACCCCTTCCCCCCCCCTTCTAGCCCAAGCTCCTGTGCTGGTTTCATACTTCCAGTCCTGTGTTGGGTGTGAATATCATTGTTTTGAATTGTGTTCAACATAATAGAAAACAATATTAGTACTGAATGCAAAATTTTCAGTCAAATATATTCAAATTCGACATAGCGGTCCAGCCTGACAAAATGGCGTCGCAAAAACTGTCAAAATATGAATGGGGTAGGGGGAAAGTTGTGGCTCTGTTTTATCTTAATATGACTCTCAACCATTGAGTGTCATATATCATTATACTTGTACAGACCCATAGATTGAAAAGAGTAGATAAAAAAAAATCCACAAAAAGTACCCTTCACGTAAAGGCCTCAGTCCATAGTTGCGGATTTTTGGTCCCCCTCAAATTCTTTGAAATTAAAATTCCGCCAGGTTTGACCCCATGAGAATTTTTGTTGGCTTTTTGTTTATTGATATTTGTGATATCATTCAGTTGACTAGTTGATTTGCTTCAAATCAGTACATGGTATTTTGCCAGTAGGATTGGCCCATGCCTCACTATGCAGATCGAAGTGTGAAAGTGTGGCTGTGAATTGGGGCCATTTTCAGCTTACGAGCACATGGCATACTTTACGGTGTAAAATCGAGCTTGAAAACCACGTGGTCGACACCCTATTTTCTTTGCCAATTTTTGTTGGTCCTTGGACTGGGCACACTGTCGGTGAGTTTCAGGACAATTGAATAACAAGTTTTTTCTTTGGTGGAGGGGGAATATTACCCATTTTGGACCAATTTTAGAGGATTTTCCTGAAGTTTGAAGCAAGTTCAGTATGGGTTATGGGGACCCTGATTTTCGTCAACAAGGCTTACATCTGTTTCGGCTTTATGTCAAGAGCCTACTCTTTCAGAAAATATATAGTTCTATGGGGGTTCTCTAATAACACGGTTGCTGTTTAGCATAAAATAAATCTGCCTACTGTTTAATTTCAGATGCCATGGCCCTTCTGTAGACTGCAACCTTGAGCAAGAATGTTTTTTTAAAGGTCTGAAAAGAAGGTGCCCGTTGTGGTGGTGGAGTTTTGGGGGTGACTCCCATTCCCATTCGGATTCCCAAGAAGGTAGTGGGCCACTCGGCGATTGCTGGGTTCGCTGCATAAAGGCCCAGCGCTGGGGGTTCCCCACCAATTCCTGTGGTACATGCATGTCTTTCAAGCCTTGAGCGAAGACCTCCCATCCTCGAGGATCCGTGTGCGACCTGCGTTTACGCATCAGGTCATTCACTAAATCCGCCATGTGGGTCCCGTGGACCACCTGATTCTGTATCAGTAGTTCGCCTTTATCATTCCAAGTCATGTTAGGATTCTGTTTCATCCATTGTAATACCAGGCCAGCTTGTTTCTTGAACGATGCAGGTACACTCTTCAGGACTTCGTCTTCCACCCACTGTGTGGCTGTGGTTGGTACCCCTGGTAATGGCGGCTGTTGGAGCGGTGCTGAGGTCGGCGGGGTGCCACGTGGAGGTGGTGGTGGTGGGGTAGAGAGGGTTTTGTATTGGTCCATGAACGTCATGTACCGTTGAAGCGTCTCATTGTACCGTTGTACTCTCTCACTGTCGCTCAACCCCGGTCTCTGTAAGATCTGTTGCATCTCTCCATCGAGGGTGTTTATGGTCTTCACCGTAGGTGCGACAGGGTAGGGCGATTGGAGGTTTTGAAGGACCACCAGGTAGTGGGCATTTAAGCTGATGTTCCGATGTTCTTTGTTTTCACTGTACAGATTCTGCACAATGTAGATGATCCTGAGCCGTCGATGGTGGCTCTCTTTGGTAAAGAGTTGGGTGACCCGCGCATCCGTCTCCGCCATGAGATCATCCAGAACCACCAAGGTGTCGGGTTCCAAATCGGTCAGGTTGGGTAGGCCTTCCACGAACGTGATGTGGGGCATTGCTGCATACGCTTCCTGCCATTCTCCGTAACACCACACGACTCGGGCAATAGGTGGGGTGATCATGCTGTCGGCGTCTTGAAGGAGCTTCCGGACGAAGCGCGTTTTGCCGGAGCCCGTCGGTCCTGCGATGACGCAAGTGAAGGGATGCTGCCACCGAGGGTCTATGGTGCGAGGTGTATCCACTGTCGTGGTAACCCGCTCTTGTAAATTTCGTACAAGTGAACTGGAGTGGTGGTGGTGGGTACAACGTCGGTCGTCGTTGTCTGTTCACTGTGAGGGATGAAATCCGGTGGGTCTTCAGACATACTTGGTGTACTTGGTGTAGATGTTGACTGTATACTTGGTGTGGAGCTCGACGTGGCTTGTACACGGGGTGTGGTGGTGACTGGGCTCGATACGGGGTTGACTGGTGCTATCTGTAGACTGGTTTCACTGAAGGCTGGTGTTCTCAGTTGGTTAAGTAGCGTGCTGACATGGGCTACGTCGTAAAACACATCTCCGTACAACACACTCAGCAGGGTTAGCACTATCACCACAAAGCCCACTTGCGCTTTGCGCGTTTTGGGAGACGATGTGTTCAGAGGCAGCTGCTGTTTGTCCATAGCACCGTGGTCGAACGTGGAATGAAGGATGACGGTAGTGGTGTCTGGCTTTATAGTCGTTTCACCTGGTTCGAAGCGACCCAGGAATTGAAGGAACTGGGCCAGCCTTGCCATTTGACGAAATGAAACAGTTTGCCACGCGTCGACGTTCCGTTTTCAAAATCTGCTCCACCGTGTAGTAGTCTTGCTTTGTTTTAACGATAGGCTGTAATTCCATCTCGTAAAACGTCCCTAGCAACGGTTCCCCTTGAAGATCTTCCAGTTCATAGTCTCGCTGCTGTTGGGGTAGGCGCCGTTTAATCAGGAAGTGCTCATCGCTCCAGTTGGGCAAGTAACTTTGCTCAAATTGACCTTTGACTTTACTGATCCGTACAGGGTCCCCGACCTTGTACACCGACTTCGGCGTTCGCTGCGATTGCTTGGGGTACAAGACACGCCGGACTTGGGTTTCATTGCGTCGGGTCACGGTACTGGGGGCTTTCTCTATACTCCGATGATAGGCTCGATTGTAACCACTCACAAGTTTCGGGAGAACATCGATGTACCGCCTTGTATTCTTATAGGTGAAATATTTATACATGCGGCCTTTGAATGTCCTGTTGAACCTTTCCACCACGGAAGCCTTGGTCTCGTTGTACGTATGGAAGAAAAACACCTTCTGGGCTTTCAGAAACTGTTGGAACGGTCTGTTGAGGAATTCCGTGCCTTCGTCGGTTTGCAAATACAAAGGTTTGTGCCCGGTCTTGAAGATGTCTTTGAACGCCGCTATGAGATTCGCCCCCGTTTTTGTCCGGATGGGTACCACCCACGCATACTTGGATAGGATATCGATGCACGTCACGATATACCGATTCCCATCGTTGTGTTTGGCAAAGGCGCTCATATCGACCAAATCCGCTTGCCACTGGGCATCTATTCCTCCCACGATGACCCGGTTCCGTAGAAAATGGCGACGGACAGATCGATGTAAGGTCTAGGTATCTTGTTTTCTTAACCAATCTCGGACTTGGGCACGTTGTATCCCCTGGGGTTTGGTCGCTCGATAGAGAGCCGACAATGCACTATAGGCCGCCGGACTGTCGGGACTGTAGTATAAGTTATCCAACACCTTCTCCCAGCGCTTCATGGTGACAAATGATGATGGACCCTGGATCTATCGTTTATTTATAACGGGTATATCTTGGGCCGGAGTTTCTGATTTTCTTCGTTTGCTTCCACAGTGTCCATGGTAAATTACCAGTCCAACTCGTCTGATGACCGCTTGATAAGCACTTGATCCACATCTACCACGGCATCTTCCAATGCAATTGGCCAAGGTGTTGTCAGGAAACACATCCAGCGAACTGTTACTGGGTAGGGTGAGGTACAACATGGCGACTGAGCTGTCCTTCTGCTGCTGTTGATTTTAATAGGTGTTCCAGGCCTTGGGCGGTTGTGTCCGGCGTTGCGTTCGTCGCGTTGACTTGCTACGTGTCACGGCTCTGGAGAAGTGGGGTGTCTTGATCAAGAATGTTTTTTTAAAGGTCTGAAAAGAAGGTGCCCGTGGTGGTGGTGGAGTTTTGGGGGATGACTCCGATTCCCATTCGGATTCCCAAGAAGGTAGTGGGCCACTCGGCGATTGCTGGGTTCGCTGCATAAAGGCCCAGCGCTGGGGGTTCTCCACCAATTTCTGTGGTACATGCATGTCTTTCAAGCCTTGAGCGAAGACCTCCCATCCTCGAGGATCCGTGTGCGACCTGCGTTTACGCATCAGGTCATTCACTAAATCCGTCATGTGGGTCCCGTGGACCACCTGATTCTGTATCAGTAGTTCGCCTTTATCATTCCAAGTCATGTTATGATTCTGTTTCATCCGTTGTAATACCAGGCCAGCTTGTTTCTTGAACGATGCAGGTACACTCTTCAGGACTTCGTCTTCCACCCACTGTGGGGCTGTGGTTGGTACCCCTGGTAATGGCGGCTGTTGGAGCGGTGCTGAGGTCGGCGGGGTGTCACATGGAGGTGGTGGTGGTGGGGTAGAGAGGGTTTTGTATTGGTCCATGAACGTCATGTACCGTTGAAGCGTCTCATTGTACCGTTGTACTCTCTCACTATCGCTCAACCCCGGTCTCTGTAAGATCTGTTGCATCTCTCCATCGAGGGTGTTTATGGTCTTCACCGTAGGTGCGACAGGGTAGGGCGATTGGAGGTTTTGAAGGACCACCAGGTAGTGGCCATTTAAGCTGATGTTCCGATGTTCTTTGTTTTCACTGTACAGATTCTGCACAATGTAGATGATGCTGAGCCGTCGATGGTGGCTCTCTTTGGTAAAGAGTTGGGTGACCCGCGCATCCGTCTCCGCCATGAGACCATCCAGAACCACCAAGATGTCGGGTTCCAAATCGGCCAGGTTGGGTAGGCCTTCCACGAACGTGATGTGGGGCATTGCTGCATACGCTTCCTGCCATTCTCCGTAACACCACACGACTCGGGCAATGGGTGGGGTGATCATGCTGTCGGCGTCTTGAAGGAGCTTCCGGACGAAGCGCGTTTTGCCGGAGCCCGTCGGTCCTGCGATGACGCAAGTGAAGGGATGCTGCCACCGAGGGTCCATGGTGCGAGGTGTATCCACTGTCGTGGTAACCCGCTCTTGCAAATTTCGTACAAGTGAACTGGAGTGGTGGTGGTGGGTACAACGTCGGTCGTCGTTGTCTGTTCACTGCGAGTGATGATGGTGGTGGGTACAACGTCGGTCGTCGTTGTCTGTTCACTGTGAGGGATGAAATCCCGTGGGTCTTCAGACATACTTGGTGTACTTGGTGTAGATGTTGACTGTATACTTGGTGTGGAGCTCGACGTGGCTTGTACACGGGGTATGGTGGTGACTGGGCTCGATACGGGGTTGACTGGTGCTATCTGTAGACTGGTTTCACTGATGGCTGGTGTTCTCAGTTGGTTAAGTAGCGTGCTGACATAGGCTACGTCGTAAAACACATCTCCGTTCAACACACTCAGCAGGGTTAGCACTATCACCACAAAGCCCACTTGCGCTTTGCGCGTTTCGGGAGACGATGTGTTCAGAGGCAGCTGCTGTTTGTCCATAGCACCGTGGTCGAACGTGGAATGAAGGATGACGGTAGTGGTGTCTGGCTTTATAGTCGTTTCACCTGGTTCGAAGCGACCCAGGAATTGAAGGAACTGGGCCAGCCTTGCCATTTGACGAAATGAAACAGTTTGTCACGTCGACGTTCCGTTTTCAAAATCTGCTCCACCGTGTAGTAGTCTTGCTTTGTTTTAACGACAGGCTGTGATTCCATCTCGTAAAACGTCCCTAGCAACGGTTCCCCTTGAAGATCTTCCAGTTCATAGATTAGCTGCTGTTGGGGTAGGCGCTGTTTAATCAGGAAGTGCTCATCGCTCCAGTTGGGCAAGTAACTTTTCTCAAATTGACCTTTGACTTTACTGATCCGTACAGGGTCCCCGACCTTGTACACCGCCTTCGGCGTTCGCTGCGATTGCCTGGGGTACAAGACACGCCGGACTTGGGCTTCATTGCGTTGGTTCACGGTACTGGGGGCTTTCTCTATACTCCGATGATAGGCTCGATTGTAACCACTGACAAGTTTCGGGAGAACATCGATGTACCGCCTTGTATTCTTATAGGTGAAATATTTATACATGCGGCCTTTGAATGTCCTGTTGAACCTTTCCACCACGGAAGCCTTGGTCTCGTTGTACGTATGGAAGAAAAACACCTTCTGGGCTTTCAGAAACTGTTGGAACGGTCTGTTGAGGAATTCCATGTCGGTTTGCAAATACAAAGGGTTGCGCCCGGTCTTGAAGATGTCTTTGAACGCCGCTATGAGATTCGTCCCCGTTTTTGTCCGGATGGGTACCACCCACGCATACTTGGATAGGATATCGATGCACGTCACGATATACCGATTCCCATCGTTGTGTTTGGCAAAGGCGCTCATATCGACCAAATCCGCTTGCCACTGGGCATCTATTCCTCCCACGATGACCCGGTTCCGTAGAAAATGGCGACGGACAGATCGATGTAAGGTCTAGGTATCTTGTTTTCTTAACCAATCTCGGACTTGGGCACGTTGTATCCCCTGGGGTTTGGTCGCTCGATAGAGAGCCGACAATGCACTATAGGCCGCCGGACTGTCGGGACTGTACTATAAGTTATCCAACACCTTCTCCCAGCGCTTCATGGTGACAAATGATGATGGACCCTGGATCTATCGTTTATTTATAACGGGTATATCTTGGGCCGGAATTTCTGATTTTCTTCGTTTGCTTCCACAGTGTCCATGGTAAATGACCAGTCCAACTCGTCTGATGACCGCTTGATAAGCACTTGATCCACATCTACCACGGCATCTTCCAATGCAGACCATAGATCAGGGTGAAGGGTAAAATGCACTGTACTCCCATCTAGCCGAGCCAATTGAGCAGAGAAAGAGCCGCGTCGGATGTACACATCGTGACACAAGTGGATGAGGTCACCGTCCAGTTCACCAGACAACTCCCGTTTGAATTTGGTCCAGCCCTCCCGGGACAGACGAATGTGGGCCGGGCACGGTTGTGTAGGGTCCGCATCACAGATGTCTTCCACCTCCTCCATGATATCGACCGTATCCGCATACACGTGCAGGAAAACCTCGGGGGTTAAGCTGAGATACGCCAGTATTATATGCTCCGTCATGGTCAGTACGTGAATGGTACCAGATTTGACTGTCTCTCGTATTTATAGGGAGAACCCCGTGAGATCAAAGGATTGGGTGGTCATGTCACTGGGCTGACTGAGTCTAGCCGGGTAATCAATGGCATCGTCGTCTGGTTCATGGCTAGACATTTGTTCATTGGATTCTGCCGCCGCTTCTCTCAGGGCACGAGCCCACTCCAACTCGTCTGATGACCGCTCGTCCGGTGTAAACAGCTGGTCCACGATAGGCACCACTTTCTCGAAGGCTGTCCACAGATCGGGGTCTAGGGTGAAGCCTCGCGTAGGGTCTTGGTAGCGGCCCAGGCGTGGGAAGAAGGGTCCACGGTGTACGTAGATGGCATTGTCTATGTGGATGACGTGTCCGTCGAGCTCGCCGCTCAACACCCGTTTAAATTTGGTCCAGCCGTCACGGTGTAGCGTAACCGTATTCGATACGGCCTCAGCGGGCGAGCAGCAAACATCTCCACGGTCTTCCACGAGGGTGACTTTATCTTCATAGACGTGTAACCCCACCTGGGGTGTAAGGGGAAGGATGGCTCGTAGGACTGGTGACATGCTTGATCCAATGACGAAAGGTGAATGACACACACTCTGTCTGACCCTCGTATTTATGGTGAGGTCCCACTGTCAATGCCACCGCGCCAGGGTCAATAGGGCACAGACTATTGTGAGGCCAACAAGCCGTCGCTGGTTCCGGCGTGAGCGCTCGTGGTCCATAGCCCGAGCATCAAGGATGGCTGTCATAGTCCAGTAGTGGTGAGTGATGGCACACCTCTCCATCGAGTGCACTCTGTCGAGGACCGCTTCTGTGAACTCGTTCAGGATCTGGCGTCGCCCCTCGTTGTCGTCGCCATCTGAAAACATGGACCGGACCACTGCTCGGTAACCCGTGAGTGAATTAACCACGGTGGCATGCTGTAAAATGCGAGTCGCATAGGGCTGGATCTCCGTCATGGCTCTGCAACTGTAGAAATGAAGGTGTGTTTTATAGACCATGTCACACATGCGCGCCTAGATGTAGCTCTACGGGTGTAGTCCGTGATACGTACTGTTCTGATTGGTTATGTGGCTCCTATAGAGATAGTACCTTATCGACAATGGGGACTACTTGTTCCAAAGCCGTCCATAGATCGGGGTCCAGGGTAAAACCACCGTGGTTCAGACAGAGGAGTTGAGCGGAAAAGGGACGGCAGAAAATGTAGACGTCGTCACACAGGTGAATGCTATCACCGTGCAGGTCACCCAACAACACCCGTTTCAAGGTAGTCCATCCTTCCGGTGACAAAGAGACGTGCGCTTTGGGTTCAGACGTACACCAACACCTAAGTCCGCTATCGATGAAGT
This sequence comes from Hanleya hanleyi, assembly GCA_036873755.1. Lineage (NCBI taxonomy): Eukaryota > Metazoa > Mollusca > Polyplacophora > Lepidopleurida > Hanleyidae > Hanleya > Hanleya hanleyi. Next base: position 107,926 of record JAVTVY010037471.1, read on the forward strand.
CCACTCGTTTGGGGTACAACAATAGGGTGCAGCCAGGTGTAAGCCTCCGGGTAGCCACAGTCCCTTCTTTCACCTCGGGGTGTAGTAAGTCATCCACCTCGGGGAGTACATCTTTCAGTGCCATCCATAAGGGTGGACACAGTGTGATATAGGTACCTCCACTCTGTTCCAAGCGGGGAAAAAGGGAATCCTCTCCAGCAGTGCGTATGTGCACGCCGACTTCCACGTGCATGAAATCCCTATCGGGGTCTTTTCCCTGTAACAGTCGTGTCAATAGAGTCCAGCCTGATAGCGATAACAAAATCTTCACCTTCCGCGGTGCGTCTTGGACCAGCTCCAGGTGATCGTCATTGACGATGAGGTAGATGTCGGACGTCAGTTGGAATAACGCAAGCTCTGTTCCGCTCGCTGCCATGGTGGGGAATGAAAAGCGAACGGTTAGAGAGGTGGCTTTATAGTGTACCTGTTGGGTAGGGTTTTATACACCGTGTGAGTTATGGGCACTTGTTATACTCGCTTGCGCCATGAGGTCAATAAGGTTAGAAATGCGCTTTTTTCTACTACGCCCTTTGACGGCCCTTCGTGAATGGGCGTAACCTGTGAACATCATAGGAATGCATGTACTAACCTGTCTGTGGGGTTTTTCCACAATGTCGTTCACCTTCGTGTCTTTTCGGTTACCTCCGTGTCTTTTCGGTAAAGTCCGTGTCTTTTCGGTAAAGTCTGTGTCTTTTCGGTAACGTCCGTGTCTTTTCAGTAACGTCCGTATCTTTTTGGTTATATATGAGGGTCCTGAGGGGGCGGGGCGACTGTATGTGACGTGTTGTATGTGTTTTTCTCGGCGACGTCCGTGTCTATCATGCGGGCACATCACGTCTGCGCCTGCATTTGGGTATGTATGAGGGTTTCATGCGCGCGCGCGCTGCGGATCCACCCACGCACTTCCGGATAACCCGCGCGCGCTGCGGCATCAGATCATCCACGCGCGCGCGGGCTGCGGCCGGGGCGGGCCGGGCCGGCAAAAACCCCGGAGGTTGAACTTCCGGACGTCTAAGAGAACATTGGAACTCTTCTGGGTTTGGAGGTGAAACCCGGAAGTGACGTCACAACCCACGTGACCTGCGCAGCAGAATGGAAATGACACCCTAGTCTAGCCCCCTCACATAGGCTTCACATGGATACCTCACTCGATCCAATCGGCCCACTAGTGGCTCCCCTAGATCCCAAAACGTCTATTTCCATACACTTTGTCTATTGCGCATGACGATATTCCTACCCCACATCCATCCCATCGGTTGCCCCCTCACATAGGCTTGACATTGATACCTCACTCGACCCCATCGGTCCATTAGTGGCCCACCTAGATCCCAAAACGTCCACCCCGTATGGACCTATACACCCATAGCTATGCAGTATAGGCCTATGGGCCTACCCAGGCCTCGGTGACTTTTTTCAAAAATTTCACCTTTTCGCTCCGGAACCCTTCCCATCGTGTTCTAAATGACGAGACGTGAAAAACAAATCCAAGCAACCCATATCACAATGAACGTGTGTGAATTTCCCAGGTTGGACCTATACCCACCATGGCCAGCCTATGGGCCTACATACAGACCTCGGTGACTTTTCCCAAAAATTTCACCGATTCGCTCCGGGACCCTTCCCATTGTCATTTTCTTGTCGAGACGAGAAAACCGCGACCCCACAAGCCATAGTAAAGCCCACGAAAACATTTGAACATCCCCATACCCCATACAGGCATTTTCCCTTATATTGTATAATACAGACCCCTATTGTAGGGGTAAAGTCCGTGTTCCGCTTTTTATAGTTTCGGGAAAAAACCCTAATTTTACATGCACCCACCCCATTGACTTGATAGGCAGGCCCCGATAAGCCCGGGGACCGATATTAGCCCTTTTGGCTACAGTTGATAGGGGTTTTCCCCTATTGTAGGGGTAAATTCCGTGTTTCGCTTTTATAGTTTCGGGAAAAAATCCTAATTTTACATGCACCCACCCCATTGACTTGATAGGCAGGTCCCAATAAGCCCGGGGATCGATATTAGCCCTTTTGACTAGGGTTGACAGGTGTTTTCCCCTATTTTAGGGGTAAAAGCCGTGTTCCGCTTTTTATAGTTTCGGGAAAAAATCCTAATTTTACATGCACCCACCCATGACTGGATGCCCCTTCACGAATGCTTCACTTTGATACCTCACTCGATCCAATCGGACCATGCAGCGTCTTTGAAGTCTGGGGACTACTTTTTCTCCGCGGAAGCTTTTTCCCGCGACCGCATCACCACCAGACCGCATCACCGCGAAGGAATACACACGCCCGATTCACGCAGAGCGGAAGTGACGTCATACATGACGTCACACTTCAGTACATGTCCTATCATGTTCAGTCATACGGGACTGATGGCGCCCCCTGGTGGATGCAAGAGTTACCTCCCCCGGCAAAACAGACCTGGATTTACGCTCTCCCTACTACTCACGTGGAGGTCAAAAGTAATTCCGGCAACCTCTAACCTTTGTATTCTTCCGCGGTCTGGTGGTGATGCCGTCACTTCCGCGGACAGAAAGTAATCCCATGTCAACCGAGTGACTTCCAATGTTATTGTATACGGGGAATGCCTAAAAAGAGTATGGGAATAGACGCTTTGTGACCGGGGTGGGTCCCTAGTGTACCGAATGGGTCGAGTGAGGTGTCAAAGTGGAGCGCTCTTCTAGGGACATTCAGTCATGGGTGGGTGCATGTAAAATTAGGATTTTTTCCCGAAAATATAAAAACCGAAACACGGACTTTACCCCTAAAATAGGGGAAAACCCCCATCAACTCTAGCCAAAAGGGCTAATATCGGTCACCTCCGTGTCTTTTCGGTCAGGTCCGTGTCTTTTCGGGTACGTCCGTGTCTTTTCGGTGACGTCCGCCATCTTCAGAACATGATAGGCCGTGTACTGACCTGTCTGTGGGGGTTTTCCCGCCAGAATTTCGCTGTCGTCTGCTTGGGATTGTCACGTGCCGAACACCTGGCTCCCCGAATTGCAACAATGTTGCACGTTCGCTACAATGTTGCGGCGACCGTGAACACCTGGTCTGGCGTCTGCGTGAGTGAGCTCACATGCCGAACACCTGGCTCCCCGAGATCAAGGCATGTCCAGACTCGTTTTGGGTTGTACAGTTCTGCCATGCAGAGAACGGGTACTAGGAATGCATATTAAATCTATAGACAAAGTGTATGGAAATAGACGTTTTAGGGTCTAGGTGGGCCACTAGTGGGTCGATGGAGTCGTATGAGGTATCAATGTGAAGCAGTCGTGAAGGCGCATCCGACGGGCTGGGTGTGGGGTTGAAATATCGTCATTCTGCGCATGCGCGGTAGACAAAGGGTATGGAAATAGCCGTTTTGGGGTCTAGGTGGGCCACTAATGGACCGATGGAGTCGAGTGAGGTATCAATGTGAAGCCTATGTGAGAGGGCATCCCACTGGGTGGATGTGGAGTCGGAATATCGTCATTCTACGCATGCGCAATAGACAAAGTGTATGAAAATAGACGTTTTGGGATCTAGATGAGCCACTAATGAGCCGATGGAGTTGAGTGAGGTATTAGTGTGAAGCCTAGGTAAGGGGGCATCCGACTGGACTAGTGTCTCGGTCGTTGTCAACATTCTGCGCATGCGCAGACAGGGAATTTTGGGAAAAGGGTGTGGAAATAGACGTTTTAGGGTTTAGGTGAACCCCTAATGATCCTATGGTGTCGTATGAGGTCTTATTTTGAAGCGGTCGTGAGGGAGCATCCGCCTGGACTAGTGTGTCGTTCGTTGTCAATAGTCTGCGCATGCGCAGTCTGGCCGTAGTATAGAAATAGACGTGTTGGGATGTAGGTGAGCCACTAGTGGGCCGATTGGATCGAGTGAGGTATCAATGTAAAGCATACGTGAGAAAGTCTCCAACGTGCAGGGTGTGACGTGGAACTGACGTCATTCTGCGCATGCGCAGTAGAGAAAGTGTATGGAAATAGACGTTTTGGGGCCTAGGCGAGCCACTAATGGGCCGATGGAGTCAAGTGACGTATCCATGTGAAGCCTATGTGAGGGAGCAACCGCCTGGAGTAGTGTCTCGTCCGTTGTCCACATTCTGCGAATGCGCAAACAGGGAATTGTGGGAAACGGGTGTGGAAATAGAGGTTTTTGCGGTCTAGGTGGGCCACTCATGGTCCGATGGAGTCGAGTGAGATATCAAAGTGAAGCATTCGTGAAGGGGCATCCAGTCATGTAAAATTAGGGGTATGACGTCACTTCCGGTTTGGGTGAATGGGGCGTGACCTTGGAACATGATAGGACATGTACTGACATGTCTGTGGGGGTTTTCCCCTCCAGAATTTCGCTGACGTCTGCGCCTGTAACCCGGGTATGCATGAGGGTCTGTGTGAATGGGGTGTGACATGGGAACATGATAGGAATGCATGTACTGACCTGTCTGTGGGGTTTTTCCCGGCCGGCCCGGCCGACCCGCCCCGGCCGCAGCGCGCGGGTTACTCTGGCCGCAGCGCGCGCGCGCGCGCGGGTTCTCCGGCCGCACGCGCGCCCACGCGTCATCACTGGCAGTGCGCGGATGAGTGTCGGGTCAAAGGTCACATCCAGGTCAAAAGGTCTCCCTTTCGGCAAGGTTCGGCAACAATGTTGCGGCATCGATATACTTAGCTTGAACCCAAAAAGGGGATTGTAAATTAACCTGGGAAGGATGGGCAGTTCCATTTGGACCAATCAGCGGTTGAGAAAAAGAGCCAATGAGCGATCGATAAAAGAACCAATGGACGGGTACTAGAATTTTGCTCACGTCTGCGCCTACATCCGCGTACTGGGATGCTTTCGCCTACGTCCGCGCCTACATCCAGGTTTCTGTACACCCGGGTAATGTTTTCTGAACATGGATGGGTTACCTTTGGCCCCATTCTAGGCCACTGATTGGCTAATACGTTGTTCAAAGCCAGTTTCATGCATTATGCTCATATAGAAAACACACAAGACAGGATTATTTGGTGAGATCTCATTTTTTTATTCAGTAACAACAACAACGTGAGAACAACCACGTGAAAACTGAAGCCCAGAACAGGGGGCTTGTACAATGAAAGACCTGAAGCCCAGAACAGGGGGCTTATAAACGTAAGCCCAGAACAGGGGGCTTGTACATTGAAAGAACTTAAGCCCAGAGCGGGGCTGGTACATTGAAATGATGGACGGCCCAGTCATATACGAGTACATCGCGGTCCTCGGCCTTGGGGTACTCGTCAAACATCTGTACGGTGGTAGATAAGGTTCTGCCCCGGCATCGGTGGTGCAGGTAAAACAAGCAATATTGTCCGCACACGCTACTGGTCAGGCTTTGCAACGTTTGACTGTTCCAACACCACGTCTCTGTGCCTTGATCCATGGAGTCTGCTAAATCGGGATGGAGGGGTGGCAGGCCGTACGGTTCAAATTATTCGCCCTGCGCTTCTGTCAAGTACACGGCCACCCAATGTTCACCGGGTCGATACATCGGGTCCGTGTTGAGAACGTCAGCAACATGATACACACGGTCTAATGCGAACACATCTCGGGCGAACACCCCTTGAAAGACCATACGTGTCCCTGGGTCATTCTCCAGCACGGTGGTTATCTGGTCCGTATCCATGTTAGGTGGAGGAGTCACACAGGACGTTGCGCGCCTTGTCCACTTGAATGATGTTGTCAAACTCGGCGTAGCAGATCACATTGACGGTGGTTCCGAAGGCTCGTGCAAAATGGATTTCCAACCGTAAATTGCCTTGGTTGGCGAGGGCCAGCTGATGGTCGTTCTCTAAGGTGGGGGTCAGATCGAAACAGAACAACGTGTATCCGTTCGCGTAGTTCTCCCGACTGATCATATTCCCTTCGTCCTGGTTGATTTGACCGGTGGCTGTGAACAGGCTCTGATAGGCTCGAACGAAATTCCTGCGCCCAAAGTTCGGTGTTAAGGCCGTGGCTGAGACCTGTTGTCCATCCACATGCAGGGCCACAAAATTGATGCCGAAATGTTTAAAGTCAAACGGGTTCTCTGAGTAAGCTCCGCTGAAACTGGTATTTTCCACACAGGCCAGGATCAATCGCTTGGGTAGTTCCCCCAGGAACAGGTTATCTTTGTTGGCGCTCATATTTCCAGCAGGCACAGAGAACACTTTGGTTTGTACACAGTCGGATAGGGTACTGGGCTGGTTTTGTTTCCAAGGCTTTCATGTGTCCCAATTGAACGGCTGGATTCGGTTTCACTTTTCGGACATACAGGACTGCGTCTTGGATTACAATCTTATAGTCAGCTGCATTCCCGTCTACGTTAGTGGCCATCAAGGCGAAGGTCGGAGGCGCCCGTATCAGTCGGATTTTGATGGGGATCTTGTTCAAGAGGTACCGGTCTTGCATGAACATGTCTGCGTGCAGTCGACCCATGAGATCCACCGAGGCGCCGTTCGCGGTGAAAGCCTTCCGTGTTGTTATATCCTTCATTGTCCACCGTGTCCATGTGCTCGGCTGTGTCCTGGTAGAATAAAGCGGCTGTCAGCTGAGATTTTTTAGCCTCTCGTCCATGCGGCAACAGTGTCTCGATATAGGCTCGATAGGGGTACGTGTTGGTCGAGTCACTGATGAGTTTGTTTCTGAGAAAAATATCCACCTGTTGAAACATCGAGTGCAGCCAGAGATTCGTCGGGCCCACCGTTGCAGCTTGGATGATTCTGGAGCCATCCCTATTGATGACCTTGGCTTTCACATACAAGTACGTATGGGCTAAATCCACATAGGCCGTACCCGCATTGCTGATGATGAACTCGATGGGCCCTGTTTCGTTGAGGTTGGAGAGCGGGAGATGCTCCACCCATAATCCTTGCTCGGCACTGGTTTGTGTGGGCGGCACGGTCCACAAATCAAATTCACTGTTGGTGGAGGGACAGGACTCTGCGTGGATCAAGGACATGGTTAGGAAAAGATATCCTGGGTCTTCGATGTGCATCGTCGCTGGGTCGGTCGTCGACTGGTGCGTGGTCTCGGTGGTGCAGGTCTTTTATTCCCTACGGTGCGTTGTGCTTTGGCGACCAAGACGCCTCCCGCTTCTTTGGCCCGCCGTTTCAAGGCTTCTTTGGGTGTCGTACACCCAAGACATCACCGGCCACTTGCAGTCCACTGTGTACCGTTTGTTTGCCGATCGCTTTCACTCCACGCGTCACCAAGGGCAGGAACGTTTTGACGATGCACCCGAGTATGTTCCTCAGCCCATGTCCTCGTTGCATGCGTGCACCACTAAAGACAGAAAGGCCACCCCCGGCTTGTTGGACATAATAGTCCATATAGCTGCGTGCATCGCACTCGTAAGGGACCTTCATTATACAAAGTGGGAAGCACGTGCTTGTCGAAAATGAAGTGTCAGCACCACTTTTCCTCGTTCGAATGCCACCGGTCGTCCCGTATCATCTCTTATATCCACCGAGATAGTGTTGATGTCGGTTTGTCGTACGGGTAGGTAGAGCATATGAGTGAAACTGTGGGTGACTTGATCTCCATACGTCTAATGGGGACCACCCGTAACAGAGGTGTGTTGATATTGCCCACGATGCGGTTGTCGACCACGTCCGAGTAGACGTAGATTCCGTACATACCCGACTTCATATCCATCGGGTTCTGGCCATGGTCCTCGGATGGACCCGTGTAGGTCGCGTGAGCGAGACCCAGCATTTGCTGTAGGATAGGACTCAGTACGACACTCACGTTGGCGGTGAGGAGGATCTGGGCCTTGCCGTTGTGTGCGTTGTAATCGAAGTCAACGTGATTCTTGAAGGGAAAGGATTTGATGGGGTTTGAAACATTCGTGACCTCCCATATAGCCTTATAATGCAACAGTCTTGTCAGCCCCTGCATGAACTCCTTGGGGGTATCGTATTGGCCTTCGGGGAGGGAGAGTCGGGTGTTTTTGCCTTCGTAGGTCACCTCGTACCACACTTCATTGGCTCGCACGTTGTACGACGAGTAAGGGTATTGGATATCCACGAGGCCACATTCCCATCGTCCAGGTAAATACAACGGTTGCGGTAACTGGGTGACGTACTTGGCCAAGGTGTTGTCAGGAAACACATCCAGCGAACTGTTACTGGGTAGGGTGAGGTAAAACATGGCGACTGAGCTGTCCTGCTGCTGCTGTTGGTTTTAATAGGTGTTCCAGGCCTTGGGCGGTTGTGTCCGGTGTCGTGTTCGTCGCGGTGACTTGCTACGTGTCACGGCTCTGGAGATGTGCGGTGTCCTGATCAAGGATGGTTTTTTAAAGGTCCGAAAAGAAGGTGCCCGTGTGGTGATGGTGGTGTTTTGGGGGGTGACTCCGGTTCCCATTCAGCTTCCCAAGAAGGTAGTGGGTCACTCGGCGATTGCTGGGTCCGCTGCATAAAGGCCCAGCGGTGGGGATTCCCCACCAATTCCTGTGGTACATGCATGTCTTTCAAGGCTTGGGCGAAGACCTCCAATCCTCGAGGATCCGTGTGCGACCTGCGTTGACGCATCAGGTCATTCAATAAATCCGTCATGTGGGTCCGGGGGACCACCTGATTCTGTACCAGGAGTTCGCCTTTATCATTCCAAGTCATGTTAGGATTGTGTTTCATCCGTTGTAATACCAGGCCAGCTTGTTTCTTGAACGATGCAGGTACCCGCTTCAGCACTTCGGCTCCGACCCACTGTGGGGCTGTGGGTGGTACCCCTGGTAATGGCAGCTGTTGGAGCGGTGCTGAGTTAGGCCGTGTGTCACGTGGTGGTGGTGGTGTTGGTGGGGTAGAGAGGGTTTTGTATTGGTCCATGAACGTCATGTACCGTTGAAGCGTCTCATTGTACCGTTGTACTTTCTCACTGTCGCTTAACCCCGGTCTCTGTAAGATCTGTTGCATCTCTCCTTCGAGGGTGTTTATGGTCTTCACCGTAGGTGGGACAGGGTAGGGCGATTGGAGGTTTTGAATGAACCGTGTTTCGACGAGGACCATTTTTTTCGTGTGGTTCATTGTCGGCCGAAGAGTCCACCCAATACTGGACCCAACACGGAAACGACCAACGGTGCTAAGATGGCCCCGAGAAAGCCGCCTTTCTGTAACACCTTTTTCTTTTGTATTTGAGGGACCCGCTTCTGGACTAGGGTTCGGAGACCTGTCTTATGCTTGGCCAACTTGGTCTTCTGAGCCGGAGTCAGTGGTACTTTGCCTTTTAACAGGTTGTATCCGATCTCGCACAGACAGCGTACACGGTCAGGGTCCGCACCGCATACAATGGTTCGGATCAACTCTGGTCGGGCCGTCTTCAATACACGGAGCGTCGGAGCGTGCTTCCGTACTCGCGCAGACATCATGTACAACTAATGCTAGAACCCACCACTCTGCTCTTTTTATCTGCTTTTTATCAGAGAACAGAGACAAAGTCAACCATGCTGTGGTATTAATTCTTTTTATTAGCCCATCATCAAACACACACACCCCAGCTGGGGGCGCCACTGTGGATGTGTCTACATTATTTTTGCATGTACACGTGGTGGGTCTCTCCGGGAAAGATGCCGGTCCGTAGTCGAAGGTGGTCGGAGGTGGCTTGCTTGAGGTCGAAGAGCATATACCCGTGCTGAGGGGTTCTGGCAAACGGTGTGCGGCCGGGATACATCTGTCTCGCCAGGTGCAGCAGTTGAGTGGTATCTCTCGGGTTTTTGAAGACCACCAGGTAGTGGACATTTAAGCTGACGTTCCGATGTTCTTTGTTTTTACTGAACTGATTCTGCACAATGTAGATGATGCTGAGCCGTCGATGATGGCTGCCTTTGGTAAAGAGTTGGGTGACCCGCGCATCCGTCTCCGCCATGAGATCATCCAGAACCACCAAGGTGTCGGATTCCAAATCGGCCAGGTTGGGTAGGCCTTCCACGAACGTAATGTGGGGCATTGCTGCATACGCTGCCTGCCATTCTCCGTGACACCACACGACTCGGGCAATGGGTGGGGTGATCATGCTGTCTGCGTGTTGAAGGAGCTTCCTGACGAAGTGCGTTTCGCCGGAGCCCGTCGGTCCTGCGATGACGCAAGGGAAGGGATGCTGCCACCGAGGGTCCATGGTCCCAGCTGTATGCGCTGTCGTGGTAACCCGCTGTTGTAAATTTGGTACGAGTGAACTGGAGTGGTGGTGGTGGGTACAACGTCGATCGCCGTTGTCTGTTCAGTGTGAGGGATGAAATCCGGTGGGTTTTCAGACGTAGTGGGTGTACTTGGTGTAGGTGTGGAGCTTGGTGTGGAGCTCGATGGGGCTTGTACACGGGGTGTGGTGGTGACTGGGCTCGATACGGGGTTGACTGGTGCTATCTGTAGACCGGTTTCGCTGATGGCTGGTGTTCTCAGTTGGTTAAGTAACGTGCTGACATAGGCTACGTCGTAAAACACACCTCCGTACAACAAACTCCGTTTTGGGAGACGCTGTGTTCAGAGGCAGCTGCTGTTTGTCCATAGCACTGTGGTCGGAAGTGGAATAAAGGATGACGGCAGTGGTGTCTGTCTTTATAGTCGTTTCACCTGGTTGGCAGCGACCCATGAATTGAAGGAACTGGGCCAGCCTTGCCATTTGACGAAATGAAACAGTTTGCCACGTCGACGTTCCGTTTTCAAAATCTGCTCCACCGTGTAGTAGTCTTGCTGTGTTTTTACGACAGGCTGTAATTCCGTCTCGTAAATCGTCCCTAGCAACGGTTCCCCTTGAAGATCTTCCAGTTCATAGACTCGCTGCTGTCGGGGTAGGCGCTGTTTAATCAGGAAGTGCTCATCGCTCCAGTTGGGCAAGTAACTTTTCTCAAATTGACCTTTGACGTTACTGATTCGTACAGGGTCCCCGACCTTATACACCGCCTTCGTCGCTCGCTGCGATTGCCTGGGGTACAAGACACGGCGGACTTGGGCTGCATTGCGTTGGGTCACGGTAATGGGGGCTCTCTCTATACTCCGGTGATAGGCTCGATTGTAACCACTCACAAGTTTCGGGAGACCATCGATGTACCGTACAGCTGGTCCACGATAGGCACCACTTTCTCGAAGGCTGTCCACGGATCGGGGTCTAGGGTGAAGCCTCGCGTAGGGTCTTGGTAGCGGCCCAGGCGTGGGAAGAAGGGTCCACGGTGTACGTAGATGGCATTATCTATGTGGATGACGTGTCCGTCGAGCTCGCCGATCAACACCCGTTTAAATTTGGTCCAGCCGTCACGGTGTAGCGTAACCGTATTCGATACGGTCTCAGCGCGCGACCAGCAAACATATCCACGGTCTTCCACGAGGGTGACTTTATCTTCATAGACGTGTAACCCCATCCGGGGTGTAAGGGAAGGATGGCTTGTAGAACTGGTGACATGGTTGACCCAATGACGATCGTTGAATGACGCACACTGTGTCTGACCCTCGTATTTATAGTCAGGTCCCACTGTCAATGCCACAGCGCCAGGGTCAATAGGGCACAGACCATGACTAGGCCAACCAGCCGTCGCTGATTCCGGTGTGAGTGCTCGTGGTCCATAGCCCGAGTATCAAGGATGGCTGTCATAGTCCAGTAGTGGTGAGTGATGGCACTTCTCTCCACCGAGTGCACGCTGTCGAGGACCGCATCTGTGAACTCGTTCAGGATCTGGTGTCGCCCCTCGTTGTCGTCGCCATCTGAAAACATGGACCGAACCACTGCTCGGTAACCCGTGAGTGAATTCACCACGGTCGCATGCGGTAAAATGCGAGTCGCATAGGGACGGGTGTCCGTCATGGCTCTGAAACCGTAGAAATGGAGGTCTAGGATCCAGAGACACGTGTTTTTTAGACCATGTCACACATGCGCGCCTAGACGTAGCTCTACGGGTGTAGTCCGTGATACGAACTATTCTGATGGGTTAGTCCAAAAAAGAGAGCAACAACAACAACAAAGATTACAGCGCCGGAGGATCCCCTTGAAAATCTTCTCCACGTCTCATGGTATAGCTCCGGTGAGGCAGGCTCAGGTCGGTGCGGCAGGCTCCGGCTGGTCAGGTCAAGCAGGCCAATGAATGCAGCATTGCCCTAAACATTTCCACTTTTATACCACCTACATAGAAGTACCCGGATGTAGGCGCGGACGTAGGCGAAAGCATCCCAGTACCCGGATGTAGGCGCAGACGTGAGCGAAATTCTAGTACCCGTCCATTGGTTCTTTTATCGATCGCTCATTGGCTCTTTTTCTCGACCGCTGATTGGTCCAAATGGAACTGCCCATCCTTCCCAGGTTAATTTACAATCTTCTTTTTGGGTTCAAGCTCTGTATATCGATGCCGCAACATTGTTGCCGAACGTTGCCGAAAGGGAGACCTTTTGACCTGGATGTGACCTTTGACCCGACACTCATCCGCGCACTGCCGGTGGTGGCGCGCGCGCGCGTGCGGCCGGAGAACCTGCGCGCGCGCGCACGCTGCGGCCGGAGTAATCCGCGCGCTGCGGCAGGGGCGGGCTGGGTCGGGCCGGGAAAAACCCCACAGACAGGTCAGTACATGCATTCCTATCATGTTCCCAGGTCACACCCCATTCACACAGACCCTAATGCATACCCGATTGCAGGCGCAGACGTCAGCGAAATTCTGGCGGGGAAAACCCCCACAGACAGGTCAGTACATGTCCTATCATGTTCCAAGGTCACGCCCCATTCACCCAAACCGGAAGTGACGTCATACCCCTAATTTTACATGAATACCTCACTTTGATATCTCACTCGACTCCATCGGACCATGAGTGGCCCACCTAGGCCACAAAAACCTCTATTTCCACACCCGTTTCCCACAATTCCCTGTCTGCGCATGCGCAGAATGTTGACAACGGCCGAGACGCTAGTCCAATCGGATGGCCCCTCACCTAGGCTTCACATTGATACCTCAACCAACTCCATCGGCTCATTAGTGGCTCACCTAGATCCCAAAACGTCTATTTTCATACACTTTGTCTATTGCGCATGCGCAGAATGACGATATTCCGACCCTACATCCACCCAGTGGGATGCCCCCTCACATAGGCTTCACATTGATACCTCACTGGACCCCATCGGTCCATTAGTGGCCCACCTAGACCCCAAAACGGCTATTTCCATACACTTTGTCTACCGCGCATGCGCAGCATGACGATATTTCAACCCCACACCCAGCTCGTCGGATGCGCCTTCACGAATGCTTCACATGGATACCTCGTACGACTCCATCGACCCACTAGTGGCCCACCTAGACCCCAAACCCTCTATTTCCATACACTTTGTCTATAGATTTAATATGCATTCCTAGCACCCGTTCTCTGCATGGCAGAACTGCACAACCCAGAACAAGTCTGGATATGCCTTGATATCGGGGAGCCAGGTGTTCGGCACGTGAGCTCACTCACGCAGACGCCAGACCAGGTGTTCACGGTCGCCGCAACATTGTAGCGAACGTGCAACATTGTTGCAATTCGGGGAGCCAGGTGTTCGGCACGTGACAACCCCAAGCAGACGACAGCGAAATTCTGGCGGGGAAAACCCCACAGACAGGTCAGTACATGGCCTATCATGTTCTGAAGATGGCGGACGTCACCGAAAAGACACGGACCTGACCGAAAAGACACGGAGGTGACCGATATTAGCCCTTTTGGCTAGAGTTGATAGGGGTTTTCCCCTATTTTAGGGGTAAAGTCCGTGTTTCGCTTTTTATATTTTCGGGGAAAAATCCTAAATCCTAATCCTCCCTGGAAAAGTTGCGTTGAAATCGCCTTTCCCTACTACTTATATGATATCTTAGAAACGTGTACTCTGATTCCGACGCAAATTCACGGGATATTTTCATGATACGAATCATGAGTGTACGCGTCTGCATTTCACTTCCTTGATGAACAGATACCGGTATAATAATTCAAGCGAAAATTACGCATCAAGTATGGGCATTGTGAAGTAGTGCAGTAAGGGATGAGTGTATTTAATACGAAAAAAACTCCTTTGTGTGTGATGGTAGTAACAAAGTAGATTTTTGTCCAATCCAAAATCTGTAAAATCATTTTTTGCTGGAAGTTTACTCACTGAATTATGGAATGGAATAAAAATGGAATCTGATCCATCAAGTGGTAATCCATGACCTATTTCGGAGGGGTATCTCTTGTAACAAAAATTGACACCTCAAACCAAAGTTATATTTTGAAGCCGTATATTTGGAAGTGTGATTATTTGAAATAATCAGGTAAAGATTTGTTCCGAGGTGTGTCATTTTTGTTGGACCAGGGAGCACATCCTTGGTCAATCATAAATCCATTCTTATGCCTTTGATCATCATAATATTGTTGCTGTTGCACCCATAGACAACCCTGAACCACGAGTAATTCTCCGACGTTTCGTTGTTTCTTTATCTCAGCCATATTTTCATTGTGGATTTTGATGTCGTCACAATGAATGACGCGACCACACGGCTCATATCACCGGTGTTGGGACGCAGTTTCTCACCAACTTCGCATTTTGCCTCACGTCAAAACTGCATGCAGTGTCATCCCGTTTTGTCGCAGTAATGTGACAAAAAAATTGTGACAAAACGCTTTGCGACTGCATCACATAATGCCTTAACCTTGGACAAAAGTTATGCGTTGACATGGTGACAAAAGTAATGGGAAAATGAGAGCCTCACGCCAAATGATCGTGATCAGGATCATCATTAGGGAGGGAAGGAGGGCGTGACGTCACTGCCGAAAGTGATTTCATAACCGGAAGTAATGTCATCACAGGAGGTGACGTAGAACAACAGGATCAGGGTTCAGGATCAGGTTCAATGACGTCATCATGATCAGGGTCAAATGGCTAGCAATGACATAATCACCGAATGTTGCGTCATCACCGAAAATGACGTAGTCACAGGAAGTGACGTAATTACTGGAAACGACGTAATCCCAGGAAGTGACGTAAAACAAGATCAGGGTACAGGTACAGGATCAAGAACATTATCAGAATGGAATCAGAGAGGCTAGATCAAGAAGGATCGAGGCTTACAAGAAGTTGTAAAATCGGTTTAGGTTCAGTGATTCGACCCATCAGAATCAAGTATGCAAGTATAATTAGCCAAGAATCGACGATCGCGTTTGATCACGTGATACCTCGGGTATAAACCGTGTAATCGTTGTAGTTTAATCAAAGTCGAAAAACCTCCCTAAAGTTTTCACTCCATATCTAGATATTCGATTGGTATGTAAACATTGCGCCAAGCAGAATCGCGTACACGACCATCATCATTGATGACGTAGGTATAATTAGCAACCGAGTTTGATCAAGAGGGAGTATACCCTATAGAGTGAAGGATTTAGCATAGTCATTCCATTCGAATCGCTACACCAGTACAGATGTATACTATACGTTTACATAGTGGTTATTGGGAGGATAAGTATAATAGAGGTAACTCAAATTTGATTTTGCAGACTACATTGCGCATGTGCGACTTAGTTGTATCATTAACAAACTGTCTTAATCCAATTTCTTAAGATAAGAACAATTAAACAAACTGTTGATAAGAGGAGGTGACTCATCTCGAAAAACATGACGCGTGTGCGCAAAATAAATATATTATACCCAAACTTCAAAATAATATATCCATCACATGTGAGCTTACTCGATTCCCCACATATAACATGTAAATTTTTATTTCCACGTTTAGAAGCGTTCTTAAATAGCCATGTTTAGTCACCTGTGAATTTCACCTATAGAGAAAAGAATTGACCATATATGTTTCTTTCTATCCGCTATATCAATGCATACATATACTATCTAATCATTATCTACATGTATGCTATTATGCGGAAGAGAAGAAAGGAAGATCAGTCTATTGTGAATTTTCAAGATTAAAATGCGTATTATGTATTCTCATCTTAATATTCACATCTATGTACTATCCACATCTATATAATATCCACATGTTAATAACTTTCACATCTATGTATTCACAATTACGCATCCAGATCTATTTATCCACATCCACATGTCGACTTCATCATATCCACATCCACATACCCACATCAGCATTTTACAACCACATCAACAAATCAACTTCCACAGATCCATATTTCCACATCCACATATACATATCGACTTTTATATATCCACATTTTCCGCGTCCATATCTAAATATTCACAATTCCCCATCCACATACCGACTTGCACATAAGTAGTATATATAAGACCGATTCTGTCGGAAAAATGAGGCGGAGGAGTGAGGCTTAGGATTGACGTCACTATGACGCCACGGATGACGTCACATCAGGGTCAAACGTGACATCCGGGTCAAATTTCTCGTTCGGGTCATCCGAGTGAAAGGTCACATCAGGGTCAAAGGTAATTGTGAATTTTCAAGATTAAAATGCGTATTATGTATTCTCATCTTAATATTCACATCTATGTACTATCCACATCTATATAATATCCACATGTTAATAACTTTCACATCTATGTATTCACAATTACGCATCCAGATCTATTTATCCACATCCACATGTCGACTTCATCATATCCACATCCACATACCCACATCAGCATTTTACAACCACATCAACAAATCAACTTCCACAGATCCATATTTCCACATCCACATATACATATCGACTTTTATATATCCACATTTTCCGCGTCCATATCTAAATATTCACAATTCCCCATCCACATACCGACTTGCACATAAGTAGTATATATAAGACCGATTCTGTCGGAAAAATGAGGCGGAGGAGTGAGGCTTAGGATTGACGTCACTATGACGCCACGGATGACGTCACATCAGGGTCAAACGTGACATCCGGGTCAAATTTCTCGTTCGGGTCATCCGAGTGAAAGGTCACATCAGGGGCAAAGGTAATTTCCGGTCACGTGACAGTCCAGCAAGAGTTATCTGTCCCTAAATAAGACCGTACCCTTCAGTTATTTTAATGCTAAACCTAACGGGGAACCCACCCAAAGACATTTGCGGTATGGGTGTGGCACCTCGTTTTCTCCCTCTCGTGCTGTAGAACACGATGGGTGGGGTCTGGAAGCCATGGGGTGAGTTTTGTTGAAAAAGTTCAGGTAGGTCTGGGGCACAGGCCCGCAAAACAAGAATGTTGGGGGGTGTGGGCGGTGGTATCAGGGTGAAGTGTCGAAATATGGGATCTCTATATATAACCCCATGCTTTATATAAATCAACATAAAGGTGAGAAACGGACTTCGGGTGAATCGAGAAATAAACGGTTTACCGCCAAACAAAATACATCAGCATATTCTACAAGTATCACTTTATATATTCCCGTCGTCAAATTAGTAAATTTGTGCAATTTTTTACCTTTGCCGGGCGATTCAAAATCCAACGTAAGTGTCCATCCATCTAGGAACAGTTAGATTATGGCGGGCTTCTTTCTCAATTCTGATTGGTCCGGCAAGAGAGGTCACGCACTGATCACTTCTCTCGACTGACCAATCAGAATTGAGAACGAAGCCCGCCATAATCTAACTGTTCCTAGATGGATGGACACTTACGTTGGATTTTGAATCGCCCGGCAAAGGTAAAAACATTGCACAAATTTACTAATTTGACGACGGGAATATATAAATTACAAGCGTCTAGTCCGTCATTCATAATCCAGCCGTCGTCCATTAGAGAATATCCGCGTCCATAATTCAAAGACCTACTTGTAGAATATACTGATGTATTTTGTTTGGCGGTAAACCGTTTATTTCTCGATTCACCCAGAGTCCGTTTCTCACCTTTATGTTGATTTATATAAAGCATGGGGTTATATATAGACACCCCATATTTCGACACTTCACCCTAATACTACCGCCCACACCCTCCAAAACTCTTGTTTTGCGGGCCTGTGGTCTGGGGTAGACATGTTAGGCCCATTCAATGATCTGGGCAACTCACTCATTGGCATTGCGATATGGGTGGCACCTTGATTTCTCGGGCTGTAGAACACGATGGGAGGGGTCTCGTGGCCATGGGGGGAATTTCGCTGAAACGTTCTGATTGTGCATGTGAGGTGCATAGGCAGGCCTCAGATTGACGGTTTTGGAGTGGCGGTGGGCCATCCTTGATCCGAATGGGTCGTGTCAGGTATCAAAGTTAAGCACTCGTAGTGTAACGTCAGACTGGATGGATTACACATACGTCCGAGTTTTCATTGTGAATATCTTTCATTTAGACCCGGTACGAATACGCTACTTTGTTAAGGGTCTAGGACACCCTGTATGATAATGAGGTACTCTATTCCATTTTCGATGACTCTTGTCCCGAACCCGTGTTCGGTTCAAGCTGCAAAATATTTTCATTTTGAGAGTTATGTGATGAAACAGGATCTCCTCTAAGCCGAATGACAAACAGATAATATATAATGTAACTGTAACCCTGGTATTCTTAGCATAGAGAAATTCCCTGATGAAGTACCTCACATGGTGCTGTATATCCTGTTCGCTGAAACCGATTCATATCTATATACAGTAATCATTTATATGTAAAGAGTTCAGCCATATATCTCTTCCTGAGTGATGGGCAGATATGTCTCTATATGGTATCACCACAGCACAGCAGACCTAACATGGATATACAGCATAAGTGCATTCATTGTGTTACTACTCACAATGAGCAGATTAGCGGGTTATCATTGAAAACTAATATCCGCGTTGGTAAATTTAGCTAGACAGTTCTCGGTCCGGACTCTTGATGAAACATTTGCCACTGATTGGTTATTTTATTTGCCGTGACTAAGGGAAGTAAGCATAATATTATAATTAGGATAATGAGGCGAACTTCCTTATGCTGCGGAGAATACAGCGCGTTCAGTGGAAAACATTTACTGTAGTTTTCAAAGAATAGTGTAGTTTAGTTTTTCCAAACTGTGTGTTTATCACTGCTGATAACATTAGATATATTTTCACCAAAGTCTAAACTTTGACAGTCTTTAATGGTAAATTAAGATGGCTGTTCCGATGGTCAGTGTCGTATGCGGAGTATATCAATCAGCTCATCATGCTCGCTGGGCTGATTCGCAGGCGCAAGCTGGCTTTGTAGCAACTACTGATGACACAATTGTCGCATTCTCGACAATTTTGTCATTAGCTGTTGCCGCCAGCTAGTGTCACATTTGTGTCATTACCAGGCGACTCTGCATACAGCGTCAAACGCTATTTAGTATTTGCTATTGCAATTTCTCATTGTCGAACTTGTGACATTAACAGTTTAGTAGTATAGAATCGACAAATGCAAGTCCATTGACATACTTTTGTGACCTAATTGTGGAGGTCACGTGCAGGTAACGGTCACTATAGTTCCGGCAAAGGTCACATGACATCACGTGACCGAAAATGACTCCGGGGATATTTATTCCTCCGCGCTCCGTGGTGAGGCGGTCATGTCTAGCGGTGATGCGGTCACTTCCGGGAAGAAGCCTCCGCCGACAGAAAATAGTCCCATGTCAACGAGACTTCAAAAACGAGGCGGGTTGCCTAAATCGCCGGGAATGGACGGTTGATTGATATAGGTGATCGATACATAACTGTATTTAAGTCCGAACAACATGTAAACAGTAGCCGGTGGCTATACGACTGTCCATGCGCAGGAGCATGATATACGGCGCTGGTGATTAGTGATATGAGTGAATACACGATGGTCGATCCGTAAAGTCACGAAAATAACGCCTGAAAACATTGGGAGTTCGACTTATAGTACGCAATATTACCATGAAAGCTGTACTGTTCTACTCCTGGATTCGGGTGATCTATAAATAGAACTGACGTAATGATCTATAAATAAAACTGACGTAATGATCTATAAATACGACAGGGTTTCTCCACGGGGAGTCCCCGTGTCACGATGTAGAGCGATGACGTCATCGCGGACCAGCGATACGGATTTGATATTTTTGGAACATCATTATGTCATGCTGGCATCATTGAAAACTGTTGACCGCTTCTCTCTTGCAGGAAACAAGCCTATGTTTATGTATACTATGATTGTCTTTTTGAATTTGATGCTAATACTGTTATATGGAATATGGAATAGGCCTTTGGAGTATGGACGCGGATATTTTCTAATGGACGACGGGTACCCGTTGGCCGAGTGGTTAATTTAGATCGCCGACATATGGTGCTGGCGATTAGGTGCCCTACTCTGAAGGTCGCTGGGCCGAATCCCATTCGATCAATTTTCAGCACTAGAATCTGTGCTATACTAAGATAGTGTAATTCTAAAATAACGAAAATACTGTTACTCTTGTAAACGTTGATCCAAACATATAGTTTGGAAAGTTGGACCCGGAAACAAAACGGTTGAAACTTACCGGTATTCAGGAAATTGAGAACGGGCGAAGGGGAGCTTTAGTACACTCAAAAAAGTCCTGTTTAATGATATCCGTAAGTTTACATAACTGTGGTGCATTTCATAACAATCCTCCAAATCTATACCCACGAAAATATTTCACCAATCCAGTACAGTCAATCATTTGGAGCAGAACAAATGTACATCCGGGGACAATGTGACTGTCAGTCGTCGAACCATACCCCATACAAACATACTGCGACTGCCAAATATATGATGGCCGAAAAGGGCCATCGTGGGTTTGGCATTAGAACATGAAATTCAGAAGGCGAAGACGCTAAGTTACTTTATTTTATTTATTTATTTATTTATTGGAATTTGACCAAATGGTCCGGGATATCACACAGGTGACTAGCACCTATATTAGATAGTGACTCCCATAACAACAAATATAACAATAATATGAAATACAAAGTGGGTAATACATACACCTATGGTACATGGTTTGGATAAAAAAAAGTCGATGTTATATACAGAGGCTAAACATATAATATATATATATGAAGTTAAGATACAAAACTAAATATACACGTTTTGGATACGATGCGATGCGCGAAGTTACGATGCGAAGATGAAAAAAGGCGAAGATGCGAAGATACGATGCGATGCGCGAAGTTACGATGCGAAGACGCGAAGATGAAAAAATGCGAAGATGCGAAGTTACGATGCGATGCGCCAAAGTACGATGCGAAGTTACGATGCGAAGATGCGAAGATACGATGCGAAGACGCGAAGCGCGAAGTCGCGAAGTTACGATGCGAAGATGCGAAGTTACGATGCGAAGATGCGAAGATACGATGCGAAGCGCGAAGATGCGAAGTTACGATGCGAAGATGCGAAGATACGATGCGAAGCGCGAAGATGCGAAGTTACGATGCGAAGATGCTAAGCGCGAAGATGCGAAGCGCGAAGATGCGAAGCTACGATGCGAAGTTACGATGCGAAGATGCGAAGATGCGAAGCGCGAAGATGCGAAGTTGCCTGTACAATAGGGGCATATACGTTTATTCTAAATATGAAATACAGTCTGTCTTATCTTCTTTTTTGAAACGAAAACCCGAAACCTGATAGTGCTCAATATTCTCTCGAACCATTCTTGACATGCTATGTTCATCTGAACAGTTTCGGCCCTCCAGCTTAGGGCAGCATGTACCATACCATGTTTGTCTGGCACAGGAGATAGATTAAAGTACCAAATGGTCCTGAAGCCTGATGACGTAGGCCCCTACATACATGACAATAAAATACCACTTCTATCCCTTGATGCAATGCAGGCTCCCAACATCCATGACAATTAAATGACAGGTGAGCATCGTTATACAATTCAATTAGCCGGTCACCTCCTTAGTGTAACATGACACCAGCTTAATTGCCAGCACGAGGTCCCTGAGCTAAACTGGCACAGTCTGAAGAGCAAGCTTTAATTTGGTGTATCGGGTTATATATAGGCCTTCACGCCTTGCGGGGCATGTATTTTGCGTTGACAATGAAAATATAATTGGTTTCGTGTTACACAATCGATGTTAAATTTCTGGATGAGTGTTCACGTGTCATATAGATGAATGAAAACACAATTCATCACGTGACTGAGAGATATATTATACGTCATCAGGGTATGGGACCATAGATTGGGCTCTCTGAGGATCCATTGTGATCAGTGTCTGCAGAGCCCAATTTTCAAAATTCAAAATTCAAAACTGTTTGTAGTTTTGGTTAGGTTTTTGTTAGGGTTAGGTTTTGTTGGGGTAAATTTGTTTGGGGCAGCGTCACCGTGTGACCAATAAGGTTAGGTGCGACGTTAAACTCCAAACAACCAACCAACTGAACAGTTTCGTCGGAGGAATGGTCAAACTATATTGAAGTAGATCCAGATGTGGACAGGACATTACTGTAAGCTGTGTATATGAATGTAGTATGATAAAAAACGCGTCCACTGTTTTGAAGACGAACCATTGCGATACCGGAATTTATACAATGTGAGCATTCGGAGCATTTTGACATTCAATGTAACGTTGTTTCCCAAATATATTAAAATAAGGCTTTTCGTCGGCCAAACCAATAATTTCCAATTAATTTCTGGCGAAATTTTGAGTCAACGAAAAATTTGTCGATTCAGTCGAATTAACGATCCAGGTTTTCTTTATTAAGGAAATGAATGAGTTGTGCAAATGTTTAAATACAGTCACGTCGCCAGTTCCGATCTAGTGTCAGTTCCGACCAACTTCCCGAAACATCCCTTCTTGTCACAACCAAGATAACGCGAACTCTTAAAAACATTTGGTGCAGTCGAACAATTTGATCTTCCTTCCAATCATGGTTAGGTCTATTTATATTATGCATTCATTGGTTTTGTTAGGAGAAACCTTTGCAGAGCCACCCCATACACCTCATCTGCGTACAAACACCACGACCTGTAAACAAAATGAAAGAAAAAAAACGGTGTCGTCTGCCAGCGCTTCCGATCAAAGTGTTGATCAACCTGATGATGGTCACTTGTATAAAAATGAAATTTATAGTCCATCAAAATGTAGTCATATTTTTGTTGCAAGAGAAAATCCTACGTATAAATAGGAGCACATTTCGATGAACTATCAATTTCATTTTTATGAAAATATGTAGGCCTCAAACCAAAATCATATTGCCGAGCAAAATATTAAGAAGTTTGATCATTTGAAAGTACCAAGTTTGATTAAAGCGTCATATTTTTGTGACAAGAGAAAATATTGTCTATAAATGCCTCAAAAACACCAAATAAGGCCAGGGAGAACATTTTGGTGAACCATAAATTCATTTTTACAATCAGCTGACCATCACACTTTTTTTCAAGGCTGATACTTCTGTGCATATTCTTAAAGAAAAATGTTAACTTGCAGGTTATTGATTGAAAACAGAAATCAGCTTTTAATTACTGCCGTAACATGCAGACAAAAGAGTTTTTCCCATGTAATCATCACATATCCTTTATTCATTCGAGTTTCACACTAAAGACTACCCACCCCATTGTCGACATCAACTGACGGAGCCAGTTCCGAAACACTATCCCCAATGGATGACCAAATTGCGTCATACCGTGTCATGAATAATGTCATGCAAACAAAGCGTTCACAACGAAACTTCGTAACTCGATGGTGTGCTGATTCGCATAGCTTTTCTTTAATCTGCTATTGAGAGGTAAAATTAATCACGGTACAAACGATTTAACGTTGTTTTTGTTTTCGGGCGAGTGCATGTATAAGCCATACTTGATATTTCAGTGTCCAATCTGTCTTGCCAATATGATCAGCTCGACCATATCGCTGATTTACTTTTTATTCAGTATTTGGTGATATCATCAAACATTTGCTGATATCATGAAATGACTTACTGATATCATCAAATATTTGCTGATATCATCAAATATTTAATGATATCACCAAAGCATTTGATGATATCCGCAATGGATTTGCTGATATCATCAAATGATTTGCTGATATCAGCAAATCATTTGAAGATATCAGCAAATTATTTCAAGATATCAGCAAATGCCGAATAAAAAGTAATACGGCTTGCCATACGGCCCCTACCCCAAACCGCATTTCGAACGCCAACTGTTCAGTTAGGAAATGGGTACATGTAAAACAAATATCCAGCTGGAACTGGAGCTATGGGTTGAAACTTTCCACACTATACCCTTTGGTCAGAAAATGTGGAAAAAACCCAACATGGCCACCTTGATGACGTCACATTGACGTCATCTTCAGAAACGGCATTTTTTGTCGATTTTTCGATCAGATTTTCGAATTTTTTATTTATGCAATTTCTCCGCAAACAGTGCATGATAAATTAGTAAATATTGATTTGATGTGAAATAAAATAGCATTTGCCCACTTTTCATCGCAGAAAAGCAAAAAATTAAAGAAAAATGACGAAAACATCACTGTATCCGCCATCTTGAATTTAGCGATGATCCTCTCCTCGAAGGGTTATGCAAACAGGCTCAAACTGACCCCAATATGATAAAACATAAAGTCCTGCAGTGTCAGCTCTCATTTTTTGTCGTTTTGGATATAGAGCAGAAAGTTTGGTAGTCGGGACCTTTTTGCACCCTTCTCCCCCCCCCCCCAAAAAAGACCTGGTATGGTTAAGAAATCCCATAGATAAATGTACTGCGATCCTGATAATGATTTTGTCAATCAACCCGTTTCCTTTTGAAACAAATGCATCGGAACTGACACCTCGTGCATACCGCAGCTGATATATTAGAGTAGTAAGAAAAGGCTAAAATCACCCATATTAGTGGGGCGCCTTTGGGTGGGATGCTTGGCGCATGCCTGTCTGAGACATGCGCAGGGATCTCTACCGCATGTTTGCAGCGCCTCGTGGTGGCACAGTCCCGCACTAGAGGGAGACAACTCGAGACTGTTACTTCCGATTCCGGTCACTTGACCGGAAGTAACCTTTGACCTCTGCACATGCGCAAAATACCGGATAATAATGGTGTGCAGGGGTCAAAGGTGACGGGCACCGGAAGTAACAGCCGGAGTTGTCACCCCCTAGTGCGGGTTTCTGTCACCAGGGGCTGCTGCGAAAATGGGCCTCAATTTACGATTACTATAATACTGCGGACACTGTCTGCCCCTCTCAGCATAGCAAGCGCTCGATTGAGGACGACAGACCCGTCGAAGAAGTGGATCCGACGTTTTGGACCGCATTGTCTATGGGGATATTGAAAAACATGCGGACGATATCGAGGCTGAACGGGAGGATTCACAAACTTTGCAGTGGGCATACACCAAACTGCAACCTCAGATCGGATAACGTCAATGCGTTAATCCAGGATTTTGTTTTTGGAAATGCATACAGCTCCGGCATCAAGTCCGAATTACCGTAGGATTCGAAACATTTTTTAACTCAATGTGAATATTATTAACGTTTCAGAGATCTCGTTTAATGAAGCCCTGTCTCTCTCGCACCCCCATGGTTTTCCGTATCATGCTCCACACTTGGAGCGCATGGGCACTCAATCCTGTGCATGCGCATCGGCCCACGCAGTGCGTTGTTCCACAGGTCCATTTTCGACACCGGAAGTCACATGACAACCAGTAGAGATCCCAGCGCATGTGTCACCCAGGCATATGCGCCCCACACATATGGGTGATTTTAGCCTTTTCTTACTACTCTAATATATCAGCTGCAGTATGGACGAGGTTCCAGTTCCGATCCATCTGTTTCAAAAGGGAACGGTTTGATTGGCAAAATCATTATCAGGATCGCAGTGCATTTGTCTATAGAATTTCTTAACAAAGTAATTTAGCTGACGATGTACTTAAACGTGGAGAATATGGTTACATTTCTTAATGAGCGGTATCAGTTTCGACCCACTGTCGCCATTTCCGATCCTGTCTCCTTTTAACGTTGATCTTTGACCAAGGTATATACAAATGTAATCGTCAACATGATAACTTTTTTTGCCAAAAATAGGGTCCCAGCTGGATATTTCGTTTTACATTGTACATATCACCATCTCCTAAGTGAACAGTTGGCGTTCAAAATGCGGGTTGGGGTAGGAGGCGGGGATGACAGCGATATGGTCGAGCTGATCATATTGGCAAGACAGATTGAACACTGAAATATCAATGATGGCTTATACTCACTCGAAAACAAAAACAACCTTGAATCGTTTGCGCCATCATTAATTTTACCTCCAAATAGCAGATTAAAGAAAAGCTATGCGAATCAGCACTCAATCGAGTTACGAAGTTTCGTTGTGAACGCTTTGTTTGCAAGACCTTATTCATGACATGGTATGACCCAATTTGGCCACCCTTGGAGGAGAGTGGTTCGGAACTGGCTCCGTCAGTTGATGTCGACAGTGGGGTGGGTAGTCTTTGGTGTGAAACTCGAATGAATAAAGGATATGTGATGTTTATATGGGGAAAACTCCTTTGTCTGCATGTGACGGCAGTAATTAAAAGCTGATTGCTGTTTTCAATCAATAACCTGCAAGTTCATATTTTTCTTGAAGAATATATACAGAAGTATCAGCCTGGAAAAAACGTGTGATGATCAGCTGACTGTAAAAATGAATTTATGGTTCATCAAAATGTTCTCCCTGGCCTTATTTGGTGTTTTTGAGGCATTTATAGAGAACATTTTCTCTTGTCACAAAAATATGACACTTTAATCAAATTTGGTACTTTCAAATGATCAAACGTCTCAATATCTGGTGCGACAATATGATTTTGGTTTGAGGCCTAGGCCTACATATTTTTCACAAAAATGAAATTTATAGTTCATCAAAATGTGCTCCGTTCATACGGAGGATTTTCTCTTGTAACAAAACAAAAAGACCATATTTTGATAAACTATCAACTTCATTTTTATGCAGCTGACTATCATAATCTTTCCCAGGTTGATCAACACTTTGATCGGAAGCGCTGGCAGACGACACCGTTTTTTGTGGGGGGGGGGGGGTTGTTCTTCATGACTACAGGTCGTGGTGTTTGTACGCAGATCGATGTATTCCTGTGTATGGGGTGGCTCTGCAAAGATTTCTAACAAAATCAATGAATGCATAATATAAATAGACCTAACCATGATATGAAGGAAGATCAACTTGGTCGACTGCATGCACCAAATGTTTTAAGATTTAGCGTTATCTTGGTTGTGACAAGAAGGAATGTTTCGGGAAGTTGGTCGGTATTGACATTAGATCGGAACTGGCGACGTGACAGTATTTAAACATTTGCTCATTCATTTCCATAATAAAGAAAACCTGGATCGTTAATTCGACTGAAGCGACAAATTTCTCGTTTCCTTCAAAATTTCGCTAGAAATTAATTGGAGATTACTGCTTTGGGCGACGAAAAGCCTTATTTTAATATATTTGTGAAACAACGTTACATTGAATGTCAAAAAATGCTCTGAATGCTCACGTAGTGTAAATTCCTGTATCGCAATGGTTCGTCTTCAAAACAGTGGACGCGTTTTTAACCATACTACATTCATATACACAGCTAACAGTAATGTCCAGTCCACATCTGGATCTAATTCAATATAGTTTTGACCATTCCTCCGACGAAACTGTTCAGATGAACATAGCATGTCAAGAATGGTTCGAGAGAATATTATTAGTTATACGTCGCCCTTCCGGGGTAATACGGGATGAGATTTGGTTTCTCTCGCCATATTGCGCCTCGGAAAAATATGGCGAGAGAAACCAAATCGAATCCCGTATTACCCCGGAAGGGCGATGTATAATGAATTTATCATATCTCAGAGCATTAAGAATCACTTTGGACTTCAAGGCCGACATAATGGAACGGACTTCGATCGGACTTGCACTGGTTTCAGAACGATCCACAGCATGCACCGGAAAAAATGAACACAAAGACAAATGTATCATTTTTACAATCCTCATCTTTAAAACGTACTAAGGGAGGAGCAAAGATAACGATAACATATACTGTAATCCGTGAACAATGAACCCGGTTTCCGTGTGAAATACCGGTGGGCTTCGGTGATAAAGAATGAACAATCTAACTTCAAATTCAGCTTCATCTCTTATGTTCTATTCTGAAAATCAGAAACGTATAAAATACTGGAACATTAAGCTTCATCTCAATTTCATATTTAATATTTAATAGCCATCGACGAGTATAATATCTAGATTATATACCTTTTGTTAATAAATACATCGAAAGACCCGTTCCGGATTTACATCTGTTGCGTGGATATGTAAGTTTCAAATACACGTGTGAACTGTTACATTTCCATTCTGTCTATAATTCAACACCGTGTCACTCGACAGTGTCACTTGTGTCATGTTTCCATAACATCACACAGGAGAAGGACCAACATGAACTGACTTAAATTTACAGTTCGAGAGAAAAATCGGAAAAATCAAACTGTCCTGCACAATTTGGCAGAAGTATAAGTATTTGCTTCATTTTCGCACGATGATGTTGATTGCATTTATTGTGCAGTTATTGAACATTGGCGCTGAGGGATTTGCGGTGACCAGGATAGCTGTGGGAATGTCACACGATGTGAGCGGGACAGCGGTGCTGTCGAATTCACAAAACAGCTGATTAAGATCAAAATCGTCGGCATGGCCTTCTGCTCGTACATCCTGGGTGTGTAACACGGCCGACGTGGCATCATTTGACGTGGGTGCAGGGTACTGAGAAGATGATGTCACAGTTTCTGCAGGATGGGGTTTGACAAGAACATTTACTGGAAGTGTATGCGTACCGGTATTCGTCTTTCGGGTTGAACCCATCGTGTCAGGAAAGGCTACTGACGCAACCGTGTGGCCCATTTGCAGTTTCTCGCCATCACTTACTCGCTGGTAAACCGACAGCGACGAGACAGATCTGTGACCTGTGACAGCCATTATTTGAGATGCTGAATAGTTGTTTCTACCAAGGATGGTGATGCCGGTTGCTCGTATACTGTGGTTAGTGTATGGTTCAGAAAGTTTCAGACGAGTGCCCAGGTTGGTCATGAAGGCTGCCAAGCGGTGTTTCCCAATAGGTTTGTTGTAATACCAAACTTTATCGTCGTCGAGGAAACTATCAACCGGGTACTGCCACAAGCGATCACATTTCGGATGGAGTTTGGAGATATAACTTTCGAATGAAGCAACAGGACAGAACGGGGAACCTTCTTCTTCAGGCATGAATCCGGTAACACCCTCTTTTGCTGGGCCCGGCGATTTTTTGTGAGTTCATCCTCCTTTTTTTTCACATACCTCTGCCCAGTTTTCGGGTCCCGCTTGATGATGAATGTGTTTTTTGTCATCTTTTCCATATTCTCCACTCCCCTTCTAAAGAAGAACAGACGTACATCGAACTGAACTGTATTTGCAAGCCCAGTTGGGGTTTTTGGGGACATGAGAACAGACTTGTAGAGTTTACAACGATCGGACTCGTTTATGGGCTCATAATGATCGGTGTCGCCTTTTCCAGATGCCTTCAACTCTGCAAGTGCGGTTTTGAAGCACTCGTTGGCTTCATTAAACTCCGAATTTCTAATCAAATCAAAAGTTTTCAAATACGGTGGGGCCTTTAGGTAACGATTCAGAGAATGTCGAAAGTTTTCGAGAGTGGATGTTTTGTACAATTCTCCGTCTTGTTTTCGGGCATCCAAATAAAAATGACTGAGTACCTCTGCTAACCTCTCGGCCGAGAATCCTTCGAATTCTTCACTCTGTCCCTTCTCTTTCAGGTAATACTTCAAAGTTCTGGCGGACGCTTTGTTCGATTTTTTTGTGTTGCTGGGAATAATATTAGCCCGATTTTCAACAACTTCATCGTCCGTGTGAGACGCGAAACGTTTGCCTGATTCAGCCATTTTGTTTAGCAGACGATGGAATCTAGTGAACACCTGTTCGTTGCCCTTGGCGACGGGAGTATACGATATATATTCGACCAGCAAGTTGACAATACAGCATCACACATGAGGTCTGTCAGCCAATCAAAAGTCTTCTCTGAGATATGATAAAGAGTACTATCAGGTTTCGGGTTTTCATTTAAAAAAAGAAGATAAGATAGACTATATTTCATATTTAGAATAAACGTATATGTCCCTATTGTACTGGTAACTTCACATCTTCGCATCTTCGCCCTTCGCATCTTCGCATCGTAACTTCGCATCTTCGCGCTTCGCATCTTCGCATCGTAACTTCGCATCTTCGCCTCGTGACTTCGCATCTTCGCATCGTACCTTCGCATCTTCACATCGTATCTTCGCATCTTCGCATCGTAACTTCGCATCTTCGCGCTTCGCATCGTAACTTCGCATCTTCGTGCTTCGCATCTTCGCATCTTCGCATCGTATCTTCGCATCTTCGCATCGTAACTTGGCATCTTCGCATCGTACATTCGCGCATCGCAGCGTAGCTTCGCATCTTCGCACCTTCGCACCTTCGCCTTTTTCATCTTCGCATCTTCGCATCGTAACTTCGCGCATCGCATCGTAACTTCGCATCTTTACCTTTTTTCATCTTCGCATCGTAACTTCACGCTTCGCATCGTATCTTCGCATCTTCGCATCGTACCTTCTCGCATCGCATCGTAACTTCGCATCTTCGTCTTTTGGATGTCATGTTCTAATGCCAAACCCACGATGGCCGTTCTCGGCCATCATACAAATGTGATAAAGCTAGCAATGACGACCATACCCATATCTGGCCTGCGGCTAATCCCGACACCCACTTTCAAGTGAATATTTCCCACGCGAGAGAAATGAAATTTGATCAATTTGCTGCTTGTCATATTTGGGGTCATTTTGAGCCTATTTGCATAACTCCCAAGCAGAGGATCATCGGTATATTAATAATCGCGACTAAGTTGGGGTACCAGAAAAGTGATCTTTTCTGCTTTTTGTCTCAAAATTTTGGCTTCACTGTGGATAGAAATGGAGTAAAACTATTTTATATCAGCACAGATGATTATTTACTTTTTTTATTTACTATCTGCAATTTTTGCGAACAAAATTGCATAAATAACAACATTAGAAAAGGATGGAAAATTTGACCGAAAAATGTCTTCTCAGAAAAGACGTCACTGAAACGAAAGTATTTGGGGGCAGAATCAGCCTCTCGGTCAACCCCACTTAAAAGGGTGCTGGACACCCCAAATCGTCCATGTTTGTGGTGGAACTTGGTCACGTGACGATCATGTGACCGATGGGGGAAACTACATCCAACACAGAAGAGTTCCAATTGTTACCTTTCTAGGGGGAGGTAACTCCGGGTCACTATAGTTCCGGCAAAGGGCCCCTGGGTATGTATTCTTCCGCGGTGATGCGGTCTGGTGGTGATGCGGTCGCGGGTAAAAGCTTCCGCGAAGAAAAAGTAGTCCCCAGAATTCAAATACGCTGCATGGTCCGATTGGGTCGAGTGAGGTATCAAAGTGAAGTATTCGTGAAGGGGCACCCAGTCATGGGTGGGTGTATGTAAAATTAGGTTTTTTCCCCGAAACTATAAATAACGGAACACGGACTCGTACAATATACAATATGCGGAGAAATGCCTGTATGGGTATAGCTCCATACTGGCTATATGGGGCGAGGGGTGGTCAATTGTTTTTGTGGGTGTTACTATGGAAGTCATGTGACGCAGTCAGTATGTCGGCACCTCTTCCCACTTCCCTTATATGTGTTGTAATTTTTGCCTGTATATGACGAGATTCTGCTGGTGGACGTTTCGTCCCCGAGGCCCGCCCCCTGTACAGACCTTTTGTTCTTTGATATATGTTGGCATTTGTGGGAAGTTGATGCTGGGTCGACATCGGGCCTTACAGACTAGTCTTTTGTGTTAAATGCCGTCATTTACATCTGACGACGATACAGCTCACCAATCTCCAATGTACGAGTTGTCACAGCGAAACAGCTCACCAATTACCAGTATACGAATTGTCAGAGCATTTCCATCATAGCTCTCTAGATTTGTATCTAATACCGCTTATGCCGGTGCTAGGGGCCGTATGGTCATATCATCTAAGTTGCCACATGAACAGATACAATAAAAGCGTACCTGAGATACAACACATATCACGAATCGTTAGATTCTTGGTATGTGCTTTAGAATAGGTTAACCAGAAGACTATTCTGTGAAGTCATGTGACCCAGTCAGTATGTCAGCACCTCTTCCCACTTCCCTTATATGTGTTGTAATTGTGGGGTCTCGTTTTCCTCGTCTCGCCGAGAAAAACACAATGGGAGGTAAAAGATCCCGGAGCGAATCGGTGAAATTTTTGGGGAAAGTGACCGAGGTCTGTAAAAAAACCCATAGGCTGGCTATGGGGGGGGTATAGGTTCAACCTGAGAAATTCACACACGTTCATTGTGATATGGGTTGTTTGGATTTGCTTTTCACGTCTCGTCATTTAGAACACGATGGGAAGGGTTTCGAAGCGCAACGGTGAAATTTTGGAAAAGTACCATATAGCCCATATAGTCCCATACTGGCTATATGGGGACATAGGTCCAATCTGGGAAATTCACACACGTTCATTGTGATATGGGTTGGTTGGATTTGTTTTTCTCGTTTCGTCATTTAGAACACGATGGGAAGGCTCTCGGAGCGCAACGGTGAAATTTTTGGAAAAAGTTCCCCTAGGCCTGGGTAGCCTCATATAGCCCCATACTGGCTATGGGGGTATAGACCCATACTGGGTGGACGTTTTGGGGTCCAGGTGAGCCCCTATTGAGCCTATGGTGTCGTGTGAGGTCTTATTTTGAAGCTCTCGTGGAGGAGCATCCGACTGGACTAATAGTTCGTCCGTTTTCAATATTCTGCGCATGCGCAGTCTGGCCGTAGTATAGAAAGCAGCCATTTTGGGGGGTATGTGGGAGTGTGTTTTGGGTAGAGATGGACCGCTATGGGTTCGAATGGGTCGTGGGAGGTATCAAAGTGAAGCTTGTGTGGGTTAGAGTCAGAATGGCGTGCTTTTAAATGCAAGTGACGTCAATCTGCGCATGCGCAGTTGGTTGTAGTAAGTAATGTGGTCATTTTGGGGCAGTGCAGGAAGGTATTTCGTGTCGAGATGGACCATCCTTGGTCTGAATGCGTCCTGGCGGTGTCATGTTGTAGCTCTCGGG
Organism: Hanleya hanleyi; assembly: GCA_036873755.1. Lineage (NCBI taxonomy): Eukaryota > Metazoa > Mollusca > Polyplacophora > Lepidopleurida > Hanleyidae > Hanleya > Hanleya hanleyi. Next base: position 140,910 of record JAVTVY010037471.1, read on the forward strand.
GTGTACATCCCAATTTAAGGGATGTTCGCGTCATCTGTGACGTAATCGGTGACGTCATCAGTAGGAGTAGTAGCCGAAGTGAACATTTTGGGGAAGTGAAGGAAGGTATTTGGGGTAGAGATGGACCATCCTTGGTCCGAATGCGTCCTGGGAGGTGTCATTTTGTAGCTCTCGGGGTATAGACAACGATTTGCGGGGTGTCCGCGTCATCTGTAACGTCATCGGTGACGTCAACAGTGCAAGTGGTGTCGAAAGTGTATATTTTGGGTCAGTAAAGGATGGATTAGTAGTACAAAAGCGCATTTCAAGCCCTATTGACCATGCGGCGCAATGCGCAATGAGTGTATGCGCGCATGCGCGTATGTGTGTGCGCGTGTGTGTGTGTGTATGCATGTGTGTGTCGCCGTATGCAGGCGCACGCTCATGTGGTGCACCCTGTAACCTATAGCCCGTAGGGCATAGGGTACGCCACCAAGCACCGAATACATGTACTCTGCGCATGTCCATGTATTCTGAGCATATCCATGCACATGTACTATGTGCCTGTACATGTAATCTGTTCATGTACGTATGCTGTCAATATACATGTTCCTTGTCCATCTACATGTACTCTGTGCATGTCATTCTACATGTACTCTGTTCACTTCCATGTATACATACTCTGTTCAAATCCATGTACATACTCTCTGTCCACGTCGCTATATAGCTGGAATATTGCGGAATGCGACGTTGAACCTTAATTCTCTCCCTCTCTCTCTCAATGAACATGTACTCTTTACAATGTCGCATGTAGACTGGTGAGAGAACAACAACAACAAGGATGACAGGTCAATCATTTTATTTTCCCCTCCAGTACATCATACCCAAGCTGGGGGAGTGGCGTTGGGTATGTTTACAATTCAAGAAAACTCTTGTCCAATCAGAGGCCACCATTTGCATCTGTCATATTCGTTCCTGTCCGTTAGATTTATTCTTGTCCAATCAGAAGTCGCCATTTCAGAAAGTTTCATCTTCGGCCATGTTCGCTCTGAACCGTTTGTTCTAATCGTCGTCAGGCAGACCAGGATACCGTTGAGGCAACATATCATCAAATAGTTGTTTGCGTATTCTCAGTATTTATCAGTGCATGGGTGAATACATTCACCCGATGGGAAGATTTCGTAATTTGGTCACGAAGAACGTTACATTGGTCACCCTCTCTACGACCCAATGAAAGTTGGGGCGCTGTCCATAGGCCCATCTCAAGACATCCAATTGGTTCACTTGGTCCAGCACGGGCTGTAGCGACGCCTCAACGACAAGAACCCGGATGTACAAGAACCCGGATGTAAAAGGGCCCGGATATTAATGTGCCCGGATGTTCAATTCACTTCGCCCACTGGAAAATCTCCTCTCTCCTCGTGCAAAGATCACCCCCGGCCAAGGGTACACCTTCAAGGCGGGGCAGGCATCGCTGGCGATGGTAGAGGAGATCTCCGGGCTCTCCCCTGGTTGAGCTGTAACCCACACTGAAGAAATCATCAATCATTATCATAGTTATGGGCAGGTATCTTTTGGTAACTCTTTTGCGGAATCGAGCGGAAACCGGCACCTTTTCGTCAATCTCCAAGGATTGCTCATCTGCCTTGGAATTGGCTGGCTTTTCCATTTGATCGGGTCTGGTACAGGTTGTGAGAACTGTACATCAAACATGCGTGTTTCCGTATTTATAGTTAGAGGCACCAATCAGAAGCCATCATTTCAGAAAGTTTAATCTTCGTTCAGTGTAACCTAAACGTCTTCGGGCAATCCATGATACTGAAGCTCGAAGCTCTTACTTCTCTCATGCAACACTGAGATCAATCTCCTTCAGGTCTTCACTTTGCGGCCGCGAATGTGTATGTGTGGGTCTGTGTGTATGTGTACGTCTGTGTATGTGTGCGTGCGTGTATGCGTGTATGTGTGCGTGTATGCTTCTGTGTGTATGCGTGTGTGTATGCGTCTGTGTGTATGTATGTGCGTGAGTACGCATGTGTGTGTGCTTGCGTGTGTGTGCTTGCGTGTGTGTGTACGCGTGTGCGTATATGTGTGTGTGTGTGTGCGTGCGTGTGTGCGTGTATGCGTATGTGTGTATGCATGTGTGTGTATGCATGTGTGTGTGTATGCGTCTTGGTGTGTATGCCTCTGTGTGTATGCGTGTGTGTGTGCTTGCGAGTCTGTGCTTGCGTGTGTGTACGCGTGTGCGTGTATGCGTCTGCGTATGTGTGCGTATGCGTGCATGTGCGTGTGTGTGTATGCGTGTATGCGTCTGTGTGTATGCGTGTGTGTGTATGTTTGTGAGTATACGTCTGTGTATGTGTGTGCTTGTGTGTGTGCGTGTATGTGTGTGTGTGTATGTGTGTGTGTTGGTGAGTGTATGCATGTGTGTTTGTTTATACGTCTGTGTGTAGGTGTGTGTGTGTCGCCGTAAGTCAGGATACAGACAGATGAGAGAAAAAGATCAACACGTTCACCGGGTACGGTGGTTTTACATCAGGGTCCTCATCTTACATCCGGGTTTTGGACACCTGTTGACCTGGATAATTTGCATATGACCTCTGTGAGGTCACTTCCGCGTCCGTTCTCGTGACCGGAACTGACCATTGGTCCCTGCGCGCAATTTTTTTCCGGTATTGTTTTGTCAGCGCGGAGGAGCCGAAGGTCAGTTCCGGTCACGTGAACGGAAACGGAAGTGACCTCACAGAGGTCATATGCAAAGTATTGAGGTCAACATGTGTCCAAAACCCGGATGTAAGATGAGGACCCTGATGTAAAACCACAGTACCGGGTGAACCACATGTTAGATGTACATTTCTCACAACCTGTACCAGACCCGATCAAATGGAAAAGCCAGCCAATTCCAAGGCAGATGAGCAATCGTTGAAGATTGAAGAAAAGGTGCCGGTTCCCGCTCGACTCCGCAAAAGAGTTACCAAAAGATACCCGCCCATAACTATGGAAATGACTGATGATTTCTTCAGTGTGAGTTACAGCTCAACCAGGGGAGAGCCCGGAGATCTGCCTTGAAGGTGTACCCTTGGCCGGGTGGAATCTTTGCACGAGGAGAGAGGAGATTTTCCAGTGGACGAAGTGAATTGAACATCCCGGCACTTTTACATCCGGGCACTTTTACATCCGGGGACTTTTACTTCCGGGTTCTTGTCGCTGAGGCGTCGCTACAGCCCGTGCTGGACCAAGTGGACCAATGGAATGTCTTGGGATGGGCCTATGAACAGCGCCCCAAATTCCAATGGGTCGTAGATAGGGTGACCAATGTTACGTTCTTCGTGACCAAATTACGGAATCTTCCCATCGGGTGAATGTATTCACCCATGCACTGATAAATTCTCAGAATACGCAAACAACTATTTGAGGATATGTTGCCTCAACGGTATCCTGGTCTGCCTGACGACGATTAGAACAAACGGTTCAGAGCGAACATGGCCGAAGATGAAATGGCGACTTCTGGCTGGACAAGAATACATCTAACGGACAGGAACGAATATGACAGATGCAAATGGCGGCCTCTGATTGGACAAGAGTCTTCTTGAATTGTAAACATACCCAACGCCACTCCCCCAGCTTGGGTATGATGTACTGGAGAGGAAAATAAAATGATTGACCTGTCATCCTTGTTGTTGTTGTTCTCTCACCAGTCTACATGTGACATTGTAAAGAGTACATGTTCATTGAGAGAGAGAGGGACAGAATTAAGGTTTAACGTCGCATTCCGCAATATTCCAGCTCTATAGCGACATGGACAGAGAGTATGAACATGGATTTGAACAGAGTATGTATACATGGAGGTGAACAGAGTACATGTAGAATGACATGCACAGAGTACATGTAGATGGAAAAGGAACATGTATATTGACAGTATATGTACATGAACAGATTACATGTACAGGCACACAGTACATGTGCATGGATATGCTCAGAATACATGGACATGCGCAGAGTACATGTATTCGGTGCTTGCTGGCGTACCCTATGCCCTACGGGCTATAGGGTACAGGGTGCACCACATGAGCGCACACACACATGCATACACACACACACACGCACACACAAGCACACACACATATACGCGCATACACACATTGCGCATTGCGCCGCAAGGTCAATAGGACTCGAAATGCGCTTTTATGCTACTAATCCATCCTTCGCTGCCCCAAAATGCCCACTTACGCTACCACTCGTACTGATGACGTCACCGATGACGTCACAGACACAGATGACGCGGACATCCCTCAAATCGTTGTCTATACCCCGAGAGCTACAAAATGACACCGCCCACGACGCATTCGGACCAAGGATGGTCCCTCTCTACCCCAAATACCATCCTTCACTGCCCCAAAATGTCCACTTTCGCTACTACTCCTAATGATGACGTCGCCGATGTCGTCACAGATGACGCGGACATCCCCCAAATCGAGATGTACATCCCAAGAGCTACAAAATGACACCTCCCAGGACGCATTCGGACCAAGGATGGTCCATCTCTACCCCAAATACCTTCCTTCACTTCCCCAAAATGTTCACTTTGGCTACTACTCCTACTGTTGAGGTCACCGATTACGTCACAGATGGCGTGAACATCCCTCAAATCGGGATGTACACCCCGAGAGCTACAACATGACACTTCCCAGGACGCATTCGGACCAAGGATGGTCCATCTCGACACCAAATATCTTCCTGCACTGCCCCAAAATGGCCACTTTACTTACTACATCCAACTGCGCATGCGCAGATTGACGCCACTTGCATTTAAAAACACGCCATTCTGACTCTACCCCACACAAGTTTCACTTTGGTACCTCCCACGACCCATTCGGGTCCATAGCGGTCCATCTCTACCCCAAACACAACCCCACATACCCCCCAAAATGGCTGCTTTCTATATTACGGCCAGAATATTGAAAACGGACGAACAATTAGTCCAGTCGGATGCTCCTCCACCAGAGCTTCAAAATAAGACCTCACACGACACCATAGGCTCATTAGGGGCTCACGTGGACCCCAAAACGTCCACCCAGTGTGGGTCTATACCCCCATAGCCAGTATGGGGTTATATGAGCCTACCCAGCCCTAGGTGAACTTTTTCCAAAAATTTCACCGTTTCGCTTCGAAACCCTTCCCATCGTCTTCTAAATGACGAGATAAACAAATCCAAACAACCCATATCAGAATGAACGTGTGTGAATTTCCCAGATTGGACCTATATCCCCATATAGCCAGTATGGGATTATATGGGCTATATGGTACTTTTCCAAAAATTTCACCGTTGCGCTTCGAAACCCTTCCCATCGTGTTCTAAATGACGAGACGTGAAAAACAAATCCAAACAACCCATATCACAATGAACGTGTGTGAATTTCCCAGGTTCAACCTATAACCAGTATGAAGCTATATGAGCCTATATCCAGACCTACCCGATACTTTTCGAAACATTTCACTGTTTCGCTCGAGGACCCTTCCCATCGTGTTCTAAATGACGAGACGAGAAAAACAAGTCCAAACAACCCATATCACAATGAACGTGTGTGAATTTCCCAGATTGGACCTATACCCCCATATAGTCAGTATGGGACTATATGGGCTATATGGTACTTTTCCAAAAAAATCACCGTTGCGCTCCGAGACCCTTCCCATCGTGGTCTAAATGACGAGACGTTAAAAACACATCCAAACAACCCATATCACAATGAACGTGTGTGAATTTCCCAGATTGGACCCATACCCCCATATAGCCAGTATGGGACTATATGGGCTATATGGTACTTTTCCAAAAATTTCACCGTTGCGCTTCGAAACCCTTCCTATCGTGTTCTAAATGACGAGACGTGAAAAACAAATCCAAATCACCCATTTCCCAGGTTGAACCTATACGCCCCATAGCCAGCCTATGGGGCTATATACAGACCTCGGTGACTTTCCCCCAAAAATTCACGGATTCGCTCCGGGACCCCTCCCATTGTGTTTTTCTCGACGAGACGAGAAAAACGAGGCCACACAACCCATAGTAACACCCACCTCCATATAGCCAGTATGGAGCTATACCCATACAGGTATTTCTCCGTATATTGTATATTGTACGAGTCCGTGTTCCGTTTTTTAAAGTTTCGGGAAAAAATCCTAATTTTACATGCAACCACCCATGACTGGGTGACCCCTCACGAATGCTTCACTTTGATACCTCACTCGATTGAATCGGACCATGCAGCGTATTTGAATTCTGGGGACTATTTTTTCTCCGCGGAAGCTTTTTCTCGCAACTGCACCACCACCAGACCGCATCACCGCGGAAGAATACATACCCAGGGGCCCTTTGCCGGAACTATAATGACCCGGAGTTACCTTCCCCTAGAAAGGTAACAATTGGAACTCTTCTGTGTTGGAGGTAGTTTCCCCCATCGATCACATGATCGTCACGTGACCAAGTTCCACCTCAAATTCTACCCGGGGGAACAAATAATGAGGTGAATCTGGCGCAGTTTAGAGAACGGAGAAATAGAAATCTGGAAACTGACAAAGAGATAGTTCTCGAACAGTACGCGTCGAAGAGAGAAAAACTGGAACCTGAAGCACTCGCGAGCTGGTTGTGTCTTGCCAAAAGCATGTTAGTTGACACGATCCCACATCAAATGATACATCATTATATACATGTAACTATAGTATTTTTATTATGAACAAGATAGGAAATCAGCGGGCTTGATATATTTCCATATTATGCACGCAATATATGGAGCACGCCTGACGTCACTGTTGGAGGTCCCGACGGTTGTCTGACATGTTCAACTTTTCAATCCGTGTCAAGAACCATGGCTGATGAGGATTCAGGGTTGAACACCATTGACCAGTAACTTTTATCGAAACTATTTGACGAGCCGGTGGACTTGAAACTAAAACCGATAACTGAAGATGTACGACGTTTCATTACCGAACAAGAAAAGGTGAGCACACGACGTGCCGCAAACCGTATCGGGAAGTCGACGTGAATTTGGGGGCAGTCGCCGTAGTTCGTTTATGGTATATTCTTTCATTTCAAAATAATAAAACTGACTCAATCCGATTGTGATCACTTGATGGATTCGCTATAGTTCGTCAGAAAATATTATAGACATATGATAAATATATATACAGCACGATTATTGGGAAATATTATACCCTCGTTGGCAGCGCGACCGAGGATATAATATTCCACAATAATCGTGCAGTATCCAATAGATATTCATATCTAAATATGGCAAATATTACTATTAGCAGGTGGTGGTGAACGAACTAAGCTTTGCTACACCATCCGCAAGGAAAGAGGTAGTTCACTCCCATCTAGTATACTGATATACTACACATTATAATTTCTCATCTAGATCTCATTTATGATCCTAAAGTCTGTCCATTTTAATTAGTCTTCTACTTTGGAGCTTGTCAATATCCGTTCTAATTAAACAAAATTTACATAAATCTGTGTCTTTTATTAAAAATACCAATACAGACTACCAGTGGCTTAAGATAGCAAATCAGGGGTCAGGCATTAAACGTGACCTATATATTTGTTTTATACATATACCCCCAGAGTACACTTCCTATTACTCAAAAGTACAGAGAGACTCCATTGAAGATTTAACAAGAGAGATTATCAGTTATCAAAATATTGGTAATGTGATACTCTGTGGTGATTTTAATGGAAGAACTGGGTAGTGTGTTGATTTCATTGAGAACGATGATCATAAATAAGGTGTTGCAGATGAATATTATGCTGCGGATTGTGACATGGAATATAGACATGATCAAGACTTTACAGTGTGTTCCAGAGGTGGACGACTTCTAGAACCGTGTATTCATTCGCAAATGCGCATTTTAAATGGCCGAAAATGGGGATTTTTTGGGAAAGCTGACCCATCATAACTGCTTTGGTAAGTAGTACAATAGATTATCTTGTAACTGATAATGAACTGATTCCTAAAGTTAGGTATATGCAGATGGGAATATTTAATAGTGTTTTGTCAGATCACTGCAAATTATCTTTCATGCTGAAAGGCCAAAAGTGTGGCATAGATAACCTGATACTCAAGCTAAGTGTAAACTAAGAAAGTCACCTTATATCCTCAAACTTACTAATTCAGGTCTCGTTCAGTATCAAGGTATTTTGAAATATCCACTTTTTGGTGAGCGTATACTTCATTACAGCTGTGGTATCCATATTAACGAATACAATTCAGTTAACAGAGCCACACAGGAATTGAATGAACTCATTACAGATGCGAGTAATTCCTGCTTTGTGAAAGTTCTCCCTTCCAGGAAGGGCGAAAAAATACATTGACATCATAAGCGATGGCATAATCACAAACTCGTAGAACTACAAAAAACTGTTAAGAAGCTGAGTGCTAAATTATCACATGATCCATTCAATTCGATGTTAAGACAAACTTTATTTCAATATACAAAGCAATATTACAAAACTTGTAAACATGAAAAGATGTATACAGGTGAACTATTGAAAAGGCTCTCAGGACTTCACAGTTATGACCCAAGGGCCTATTGGAACTTGGTTAAACAACTTGATGAAGTAAATAATATGGATAAATCAGAAAACATAGAACCATCTCTATGGAAAGATTACTTCAATACTCTAAATACAGCTGATCAGAAATACAATACACGTCTGGCGTATATCCATTCCTTACTTAAAAAGAAATGTTCCAACTTTTATTAAACTTGATTATCTAATTACTGATAAGGAAATAGCGGATGCAGTAGATTGTCTAAAAAGTAATAAATCTAGTGGCCCTGATGGAATACCTAATGAGTTAATTAAACATGATCTAGCCACACTGTTACCTTGTATACGTAAATTGTTTAACATGGTTCTTTCATCTAGTTTCTATCCTGAAATTTGGTCTAATGATATTAAAACTCCAATTTTTTGTTAATGAAGATTATTCGTAGTCTCAACCGAATGTTCACAAGACGGCCGAGTTTCCTTGGAGCGCAAACAAAAAATGATAGATAAACATTTACAGCATTCTTATTGAAGAAGTCAAATCTTCTATATATTTTTTAATTACTTAGCCAGTAATTTAATTTGTAGAATAGATTGTGTTCTTGCCGTACACCGCCAGAGGGGAACTCTTTGAAAACAATTCAGTTTTAAGCCGTGACGGCTGTTAGCGCGCTATCGACAAGTGCGCCAACGCGGAGCCTTTGTTTACCGCCGACATGCTTACAATGGTTCAGTGGTTTGACCGGACTATATTCTACCGGCGCGTGGCGGCAAGGGTCACATCATGGGGGGTGTAATAAGCCTTGGTGATTAGGCCAGCACGTTGGCGCGCTAACGGTGCGTAAACGCTGTTCGCTAATTGGAAGATTAAGCTGATCTGAACTGTATGTGTGTATGTGGGTATGTGTGTGTGCGTGTGTGTGTATGCGTGTGCGTGTGCGCGTGTGTATCTGTGTGTATGCGTGTGTGTGTATGCGTCTGTGTGTGTGCGTGTGCGTGTGTGTATGTGTGTGCGTGTGCGTGCATGTGCGTGTGTGCGCATGCGTGTATGTGTGTATGCGTCTGTGTGTATGCGTGTGCGTGTGTGTGTGCGTGTGTGTGTGTGTATGTGTGTGTGTGTGTGTGTGTGTTGGTGTGTGTATGCATGTGTGTTTGTGTATACGTCTGTGTGTAGGTGTGTGTGTGTGTGTGTCGCCGTATGTCATGATACAGACAGATGAGAGAAAAAGATCAACACGTTCACCGGGTACTGTGGTTTTACATCAGGGTCCTCATCATTCCGCTTCCGTTCACGTGACCGGAACTGACCATTGGTCCCTGCGCGCAATTTTTTCCGGTATTGTTTTGTCAGCGCGCAGGAGCCAAAGGTCAGTTCCGGTCACGTGAACGGAAGCGGAAGCGACCTCACAGAGGCCATATGCAAATTATTGAGGTCAACAAGTGTTCAAAACCCGGATATAAGATGAGGACCCTGATGTAAAACGACAGTACCCGGTGAACCGCATGTTAGATGTACAGTTCTCACAACCTGTACCAGACCCGACCAAATGGAAAAGCCAGCCAATTCCAAGGCAGAAGAGCAATCGTTGAAGATTGAAGAAAATGTGCCGGTTCCCGCTCGACTCCGCAAAAGAGTTACCAAAAAATACACGCCCATAACTATGGAAATGATTGATGATTTCTTCAGCGTGAGTTACAGCTCAACCAGGGGAGAGCCCGGAGATCTCCTCTACCATCGCCAGCGATGCCTGACCTGCCATGAAGGTGTACCCTTGGCCAGGTGGGATTTTTGCACGAGGAGAGAGGAGATTTACCAGTGGGCGATGTGAATTGAACTTCCGGGCACTTTTACATCCGGGTACTTTTACATCCGGGGACTTTTACATCCGGGTTCTTGTACATCCGGGTTCTTGTCGCTGAGACGTCGCTACAGCCCGTGCTGGACCAAGGTGGTCCTCCACAGTTTCGTAGTAATGGCCCCTCTCTAATTTCATAATACGATAGACTGCCCTTGTTCTGCTACATCATAATTCTTCTTGTCTTCTTAATAGCTTATGTCTATAATGACATCCTATTCAGCATTATCAACGCTGCAAACGAGTACGTACAAATCGAGTGCTGGCTTCGTCTACACGCTGATCGGGATCATGGAGTAAAGTTTGTCCTGCCTCAGTTATGCCCCTTGGGTGTGCCTAAAAATCGGGACTCATTTACGGGAAGAAAATCTGACAAAAAACTGGCAGGTTGACACCCACTTTTGTTTGCCTTTTTAAGTTGAGACCGGACCAGGGAACGCGAGTAAGAAGTTTAATTAAAATCGCTCTTACAGATTTTTCTGGAAATTGAGCCGAATGTGACCATTTTTCGACATTTTTAAGGGGTTTTCTAGGAAAAATGAAGCAAGCATGGAGGAGAATGTTCGAGTTTAATTTTTCTATAACATAGCAGTGTTATATCTTAAAATAATACTTTCATCATGCTCTTTCAGAAAATATATACATATAAGTGATTTGGGTTGAAGGTTTTGCGACAACTGGTGGTCGAAAAACGGACCCATAGTCTATTCCATGCCGAATGGAAGAATCTCTGGAGTGCACCCTTTAAGGCATAATAGTGGAGTCTATGCATTATCTTAATGTAGACTCCGTTACGGAGCGGAGATGTGTCATTACGCCAGATTGGTTAATTTTGACTGCCTAGTTACACCTGAAGAGCTATATTCGGAAGCAGGTGGAAAGAAGACCAGGAGTTCGATTAAAATAATCCACAGTGTGTCCATTAGTATACTATTAAGGTTATTGTATACTGTATTCCATACATGAGTTATCTCCCCCTGGAATAAGATTTCGGTGGATGTTATGGCAGAACGAGGTCCTATCAGAATGATATAAATTTGCCAGTGTAAATTTTCTTTACAAGAGAACCCATTTACAGTCCATAAAGAATGGAATGAATGTATATTATTACGGTTTTACGAATTATTTCTCAAGTTTCTGAAGTATTTCCCATGTTTCTAGGAGAAAATTTAGTGCAAAATTACCAATAATTTGACTTGGTTACATCTCTTATTTGCATTTTCCCGCGTTTCTGCTATCACTGGAAAGCGGAAAAGCAACCACGGCCTTCATATTGCCGAATGGATGCCCATTATTAAGAAGAAATAGGTTAATTTTGAGTTTTCTTCTCGAAAATCCTGTTAGAATTGGCAAAACTGATCAAAACAAAGATGGGGTAGGGGAAAGTTATCGGTCGGAGTTCCCACAATAATATGTATAACTGGCAAGTGTTGTATACCGCCATACTCGCAAACACTCCCAGATTACGATAAATGTGAATAATTAATTTCGTAAAAAACATCCTGCCCCTTAAGGTGACCCTCCACAGTTTCGTAGTGATGGCCCCTCTCTAATTTCATAATACGATAGACTGCCCTTGTTCTGCTACATCATAATTCTTCTCGTCTTCTTAATAGCTTATGTCTATAAAGCCATCCTGTTCAGCATTATCAACGCTGCAAACGACTACGTACAAATCGAGTGCTGGCTTCGTCTACACGCTGATCGGGATCATGGAGTAAAGTTTGTCCTGCCTCAGTTATGCCCCTTGGGTGTGCCTAAAAATCGGGACTCATTTACGGGAAGAAAATCTGACAAAAAACGGGCAGGTTGACACCCACTTTTGTTTGCCTTTTAAGTTGAGACCGGACCAGGGAACGTGAGTAAGAAGTTTAATTAAAATCGCTCTTACAGATTTTTCTGGAAATTGAGCCGAATTTGACCATTTTTCGACATTTTTAAGGGGTTTTCTAGGAAAAATGAAGCAAGCATGGAGGAGAATGTTCGAGTTTAATTTTTCTATAACATAGCAGTGTTATATCTTAAAATAATAGTTTCATCATGCTCTTTCAGAAAATATATACATATAAGTGATTTGGGTTGAAGGTTTTGCGACAACTGGTGGTCGAAAAACGGACCCATAGTCTATTCCATGCCGAATGGAAGAATCTCTGGAGTGCACCCCAGGTGGGATGGGCCTATGAACAGCGCCCCAACTTCCAATGGGTCGTAGAGAGGGTGACCAATGGTACGTTCTTCGTTCTTCCCATCGGGTGAATGTATTCACCCATGCACTGATAAATACTCAGAATACGCAAACAACTATTTGAGGATATGTTGCCTCAACGGTATCCTGGCCTGCCTGACGACGATTAGAACAAACGGTTCAGAGCCAACATGCCCGAAGATGAAACTTTCTGAAATGGCGACTTCTGACTGGACAAGAATAGATCTAACGGACAGGAACGAATATGACAGATGCAAATGGTGGCCTCTGATTGGACAAGAGTCTTCTTGAATTGTAAACATACCCAACGCCACTCCCCCAGCTTGGGTATGATGTACTGGAGAGGAAAATAAAATGATTGACCTGTCATCCTTGTTGTTGTTGTTCTCTCACCGGTCTACATGCGACATTGTAAAGAGTACATGTTCATTGAGAGAGAGGGACAGAATTAAGGTTTAACGTCGCATTCCGCAATTTCCAGCCCTATAGCGACATGGACAGAGAGTATGTACATGGATTTGAACAGAGTATGTATACATGGAAGTGAACAGAGTACATGTAGAATGACATGCACAGAGTACATGTAGATGGAAAAGGAACATGCATATTGACAGTATATGTGCATGAACAGATTACATGTACAGGCACATAGTACATGTGCATGGATATGCTCAGAATACATGGACATGCGCAGAGTACATGAATTCTGTGCTTGCTAGCGTACCCTATGCCCTACGGGCTATAGGGTACAGGGTGCACCACATGAACGCATACACACATGTATACACACTCCTACGCACACACACGCACACACACATATACGCGCATACACTCATTGCGCATTGCGCCGCAAGGTCAATAGGACTCGAAATGCGCTTTTATACTACTAATCCATCCTTCACTGCCCCAAAATGCCCACTTACACTACCACTCGTACTGATGACGTCACCGATGACGTCACAGATGACGCGGACATCCCTCAAATCGTTGTCTATGCCCGGAGAGCTACAAAATGACGCCTCCCACGACGCATTCGGGCCAAGGATGGTCCCTCTCTACCCCAAATACCATCCTTCACTGCCCCAAAATGTCCACTTTCGCTACTACTCCTACTGATAACGTAAACCGATGTCGTCGCAGATGACGCGGACATCCCTCAAATCGAGATGTACACCCCGAGAGCTACAAAATGACACCTCCCACGACGCATTCGGACCAAGGATGGTCCATCTCTACCCCAAATACCTTCCTTCACTTCCCCAAAATGTTCACTTTGGCTACTACTCCTACTGTTTACGTCACCGATTACGTCACAGATGACGTGAACATCCCTCAAATCGGGATGTACACCCCGAGAGTTACAACATGACACCTCCCAGGACGCATTCGGACCAAGGATGGTCCATTTCGACACCAAATATATTCCTGCACTGCCCCAAAATGGCCACCTTACTTACTACAACCAACTGCGCATGCGCAGATTGACGCGATTTGCATTTAAAAACACGCCATTCTGACTCTACCCCACACAAGCTTCACTTTGACACCTCCCACGACCCATTCGAACCCATAGCGGTCCATCTCTACCCCAAACACACCCCCACATACCCCCCAAAATGCCTGCTTTCTATACTACGGCCAGACTGCGCATGCGCAGAATATTGAAAACGGACGAACTATTAGTCCAGTCGGATGCTCCTCCACGAGAGCTTCAAAATAAGACCTCACACGAGGCCATAGGCTCATTAGGGGCTCACCTAGACCCCAAAACGTCCACCCAGTGTGGGGCTATACCCCCATAGCCAGTGTGGGGCTATTTGAGCCTACCCAGGCCTAGGTGAACTTTTTCCAAAAATTTCACCGTTTCGCTTCAAAACCCTTCCCATCGTGTTTTAAATGACGAGACGAGACAAACAAATCCAAACAACCCATATCACAATGAACGTGTGTGAATTTCCCAGATTGGACCTATATCCCCATATAGCCAGTATGGGACTATATGGGCTATATGGTAGTTTTCCAAAAATGTCACCGTTGCGCTTCGAAACCCTTCCCATCGTGTTCTAAATGACGAGACGTGAAAAACAAATGCAAACAACCCATATCACAATGAACGTGTGTGAATTTCCCAGGTTCAACCTATAGCCAGTATGAAGCTATATGAGCCTATATCCAGACCTACCCGATACTTTTCGAAACATTTCACCGTTTCGCTCGGGGACCCTTCCCATCGTGTTCTAAATGACGAGACGAGAAAAACAAATCCTAACAACCCATATCACAATGAACGTGTGTGAATTTCCCAGATTGGACCTATACCCCCATATAGCCAGTATGGGACTATACGGGCTATATGGTACTTTTCCAAAAAATTCACCGTTGCGCTTCAAGACCCTTCCCATCGTGTTCTAAATGACGAGACGTGAAAAACAAATCCAAACAACCCATATCACAATGAACGTGTGTGAATTTCCCAGGTTCAACCTATAGCCAGTATGAAGCTATATGAGCCTATATCCAGACCTACCCGATACTTTTCGAAACATTTCATCGTTTCGCTCGGGGACCCTTCCCATCGTGTTCTAAATGACGAGACGAGAAAATCAAATCCAAACAACCCATATCACAATGAACGTGTGTGAATTTCCCAGATTGGACCTATACCCCCATATAGCCAGTATGGGACAATATGGGCTATATGGTACTTTTCCAAAAATTTCACCGTTGCGCTTCGAAACCCTTCCCATCGTGTTCTAAATGACGAGACGTGAAAAACAAATCCAAACAACCCATTTCCCAGGTTGAATCTATACGCCCCATAGCCAGCCTATGGGGCTATATACAGACCTCGGTGACTTTCCCCAAAAATTTCACCGATTCGCTCCGGGACCCCTCCCATTGTGTTTTTCTCAGCAAGACGAGAAAAACGAGACCACACAACCCATAGTAACACCCACCTCCATATAGCCAGTATGGAGCTATACCCATACAGGCATTTCCCCGTATATTGTATATTGCACGAGTCCGTGTTCCGATTTTCATAGTTTCGGGAAAAAATCCTAATTTTACATACACCCACACATGACTGGGTGCCACCTCACGAATGCTTCACTTTGATACCTCACTCGATTCAATCGGACCATGCAGCGTATTTGAATTCTGGGAACTATTTTTTCTCCGCGGAAGCTTTTTCTCGCGACCGCATCACCACCAGACCGCATCACCGCGGAAGAATACATAACCAGGGGCCCTTTGCCGGAACTATAGTGACCCGGAGTTACCTCCCCTAGAAAGGTAACAATTGGAACTCTTCTGTGTTGGAGGTAGTTTCCCCCATCGATCACATGATCGTCACGTGACCAAGTTCCACCTCAAATTCTACCCGGGGAAACAAATAATGAGGTCAATCTGGCCATAAATCCCGTGACTATACTACTGACCGCAGTTTAGAGAACGGAGAAATAGAGATCTGGAAACTGACAAAGAGATAGTTCTCGAACAGTACGCGTCGAAGAGAGAAAAACTGGAACCTGAAGCACTCGCGAGCTGGTTGTGTCTTGCCAAAAGCATGTTAGTTGACGCGATCCCACATCAAATGATACATCATTATATACATGTAACTATAGTATTTTTATTATGAACAAAATAGGAAATCAGCGGG
The DNA here is from genome assembly GCA_036873755.1 of Hanleya hanleyi. NCBI lineage: Eukaryota > Metazoa > Mollusca > Polyplacophora > Lepidopleurida > Hanleyidae > Hanleya > Hanleya hanleyi. The sequence goes on from JAVTVY010037471.1 coordinate 157,154, forward strand.
CTTTATATATTTCCATATTATGCACGCAATATATGGAGCACGCCTGACGTCACTGTTGGAGGTCCCGACGGTTGTCTGACATGTTCAACTTTTCAATCCGTGTCAAGAACCATGGCTGATGAGGATTCAGGGTTGAACACCATTGACCAGTAACTTTTATCGAAACTATTTGACGAGCCGGTGGACTTGAAACTAAAACCGATAACTGAAGATGTACGACATTTCATTACCGAACAAGAAAAGGTGAGCACACGACGTGCCGCAAACCGTATCGGGAAGTCGACGTGAATTTGGCGGCAGTCGCCGTAGTTCGTTTATGGTATATTCTTTCATTTCAAAATAATAAAACTGACTTGCTATAGTTCGTCAGAAAATATTATAGACATATGATAAATATATATACAGCACGATTATTGGGAAATATTATACCCTCGTTGGCAGCGCGACCGAGGATATAATATTCCACAATAATCGTGCAGTATCCAATAGATATTCATATCTAAATATGGCAAATATTACTATTAGCAGGTGGTGGTGAACGAACTAAGTTTTGCTACACCATCCGCAAGGAAAGAGGTAGTTCACTCCCATCTAGTATACTGATATACTACACATTATAATTTCTCATCTAGATCTCATTTATCATCCTAAAGTCTGTCCATTTTAATTAGTCTTCTACTTTGGAGCTTGTCAATATCCGTTCTAATTAAACAAAATTTACATAAATCTGTGTCTTTTATTAAAAATACCAATACAGACTACCCGTGGATTAAGATAGAAAATCAGGGGTCAGGCATTAAACGTGACCAATATATTTGTTTTATACATATACCCCCAGAGTACACTTCCTATTACTCAAATGTACAGAGAGACTCCATGGAAGATTTAACAAGAGAGATTATCAGTTATCAAAATATTGGTGATTTTAATGGAAGAACTGGACAGTGTGTTGATTTCATTGAGAACGATGATGATAAATAAGGTGTTACAGATGAATATTATGCTGTGGATTGTGACATCGAATATAGACACAATAAAGACTCTACAGTGTGTTCCAGAGGTAGACGACTCCTAGAACTGCGTATTCAATCGCAAATGCGCATTTTAAATGGCCGAATAATGAGGGATTTTTTGGGAAAGCTGACCCATCATAACTGTTTTGGTAGTAGTACAATAGATTATCTTGTAACTGATAATGAATGGATTCCTAAAGTTAGGTATATGCAGGTGGGAAGATTTAATAGTGTTTTGTCAGATCACTGCAAATTATCTTTCATGCTGAAAGACCAACAGTGTGGCATAGATAATCCTGATACTCAAGCTAAGTGTAAACTAAGAAAGTCACCTTATATCCTCAAACTTACTAATTCAGGTCTGGTTCAGTATCAAGGTAATTTGAAATATCCACTTTTTGGTGAGCGTTAGTAGTATACAAAGCGTAAATGGAGTCCCATTGACCTCAGAAATTTGCATATGACCTCTGTGACGTCACGCGACAGCCAATCAGAAGCGAGTATTGTGTCACATGGGGTCATGTGTGGTGGTGGGAGGTGGGTGGTGGGTTTAAGATGGCGGCTGTGGTGGTGGGAGGTGGGTGGTGGGTTTAAGATGGCTGCTGTGGTGGTGGGAGGTGGGTGGTGGGTTTAAGATGGCGGCTGTGGTGGTGGGAGGTGGGTGGTGGGTTTAAGATGGCGGCTGTGGTGGTGGGAGGTGGGTGGTGGGTTTAAGATGGCGACTGTGGTGGTGGGAGGTGGGTGGTGGGTTTAAGATGGCGGCTGTGGTGGTGGGAGGTGGGTGGTGGGTTTAAGATGGCGGCTGTGGTGGTGGTGGGAGGTGGGTGGTGGGTTTAAGATGGCGGCTGTGGTGGTAGGAGGTGGGTGGTGGGTTTAAGATGGCGGATACAATTGCTGCAGGGGATGTATTCAGGATGTATTCATCCGCGGTGATGCGGTCTGACCGCGGTTTTGGCGGTGATTCGGTCTCGGGAAAAAGCTTCCGCGGAGAAAAAGTAGTCCCTAGATAAAATGGCCCGATGGGGTCGAGTGAGGTATCAAAGTGAAGCTTATGTGAAGGGGCATCTAATGGGCTGGGTGTGGGGTTGAACTATCGGCATTCTGCGCATGCGCGGTGGCCGAAGGGTATGAAAATAGACGTTTTGGAGCCAGGGGAGCCCCTAATGGTCCAATCGGGTCGAGTGAGGTATCAAAGTGAAGCATTCGTGAAGGGGCATCTGATGGGTTGGATGTACGGTAGGAATATCATGCGCAGAGAGCAATGCGGAACTCTCGGCCAATTAGAAGCGAGTATTTCAAATCCGTCACAGAGCTCTCAGCCAATCAGAAGCGAGTATTTTGACCCGGTGCATTATGGGACATATCCAAGATGGCGGCACGTATGTTCAAGATGGCGGCACATCCGGTGTCGAAAACTGGCCATTTCGTCGGGATGTAAATAAAACACACAAGACAGGGTTTTTTGGTGAGATCTCATTTTGTTTTTTATTCAGTAACAACAACAACGTGAGAACAACCACGTGAAAACTCAAGCCCAGAACAAGGGGCTTGTACATTGAAAGAACTGAAGCCCAGAACAGGGGGCTTTTAAACTTAAGCCCAGAACAGCGGGCGTGTGTACATTGAAAGAATTCAAGCCCAGAACGGGACTTGTACATTGAAATGATGGGCGGTCCAGTCATAGACGAGTACATCTCGGTCCTCAGCCTTGGGGTACTCGTCAAACATCTGTACGATGGTAGATAAGGGTCTTCCCCGGCATCGATGGTACAGGTAAAACAAGCAATATTGTCCGCACACGCTACTGGTCAGGCTTTGCAACGTTTGACTGTTCCAACACCACATCTCTGTGCCTTGATCCATGAAGTCTGTTAAATCGGTATGGAGGGGTGGCAGGCCGTACGGATCAAAGTATTCGCCCTGCTGTTCTGTCAAGTACACGGCCACCCAACGTTCACCGGGCCGATCCATCGGGTCCGTGTTGAGAACGTAAGCAGCAGCATACACGGTCTAATGGAAACATATCTCGGGCGAACACCCCTTGAAACATCATACGTGTCTCTGGGTCATTCTCCAGCACGGTGGTTATCTGGTCTGTATCCATGTTAGGTGGAGAAGTCACACAGCACGTTGCGCGCCTTGTCCACTTGAATGATGTTGTCAAACTCGGCGTAGCAGATCACATTGACGGTGCTCTGGAGGGCTCGTTGAAAGTGGATTTCCAACCGTAAATTGCCTTGCTTGGCCAGGGCCAGCTGATGGTCGTTCTCTAAGGTGGGGGTCAGATCGAAACAGAACAATGTGTATCCGTTCCCGTAGTCCTCCCGACTGATGAAATTCCCTTCGTCCTGGTTGATTTGACCGGTGGCTGTAAATAGGCTCTGATAGGCTCGAATGAAATTCGCGCGCCCAAAGTTCGGGGTTAAGGCGGTGGCTGGCACCTGTTGTCCATCCACATGCAGGGCCACAAAATTGATGCCCAAATGTTTAAAGTCAAACGGATTCTCTGGGTAGGCTCCACTGAAACTGATATTTTCCACACAGGCCAGGATCAATCGCTTGGGTAGTTCCCCCAGGAACAGGTCGTCTTTGTTGGTGCTCATATTTCCAGCAGACACAGAGAACACTTTGGTTTGCACACGTCGGATAGGGTACTGGGCTGGTTTTGTTTCCAAGGCTTTCATGTGGCCCAATTGAACGGCTGGATTCGGTTTCACTTTTCGGACATACAGGACTGCGTCTTCGATGACAATCTTATAGTCAGCTACATGCGCCTCTACGTTAGTGACCATCAAGGCGAAGGTCGGAGGCGCCCGTATCAGTCGGATTTTGATGGTGATCTTGTTCAAGAGGTATCGGTCTTGCATGAACATGTCTGCGTGCAGTCGACCGATCATATCCACCGAGACGCCGTTCGCGGTCAAAGCCTTCCGTTTGCTATATCCTGTATTGTCGTTCTCTGCGCCCATGTGCTCGGCTTTGTCCTGGTAGAATAAAGCGGCTGTCAGTTGAGATTTTTTAGCCTCTCGTCCATGCGACAACAGCGTCTCGATGTAGGCTCGATAGGGTACGTGTTGGTCGAGTCACTGATGAGTTTGTCGCTGAGAAATATATCCACCTGTTGAAACATCGAGTGCAGCCAGAGATTCGTGGGGCCCACCGTTGCTTGGTCGGCGATTCTGGTGCCATCTCCATTGGTGATCTTGGCTTTCACATACAAGTAGGTATGGGCTAAATCCACATAGGTCGTATCCGTATTACTGATGGTGAACTCGATGGGCCCTGTTGCGTTGATGCTGGACAGCGGGAGATGCTCCACCCATAATCCTTGTTCGGCACTGGTCTGTGTGGGCGGCACGGTCCACAAATCAAATTCACTGTTGGTGGAGGGGCGGGACTCGGCGTGGATCAAGGACATGTTTTAAGAAAAGATATCCCGGGTCTTCTTCTTCGATGTGCGTCGTCGCTGGGTCGGACGTCGACTGGTGCGTGGTCTCGGTGGGGCAGCTCTTTTATTCCCTACGGTGCGTTGTGCTTTGGCCACCAAGACGCCTCCCGCTTCTTTGGCCCGCCGTTTCAAGGCTTCTTTGGGTGTCGTACCCCACAAGACATCACCGGCCACTTGCAGTCCACTGCGTACCGCTTGTTTGCCGATTGCTTTCACCCCACGCGTCACCAAGGGCAGGAACGTTTTGACGATGCTGCCGAGTATGTTCCCCAGTCCATGTCCACGTTGCATGCGTGCACCACTAAACACCGGAAAGCCACCCCCGGCCTGTTGGGCATAATAGTCCATATAGCTGCGTGCATCGCACTCGTAAGGCACCTTCATTATGCAAAGTGGGGAGCACGTGCTTGTCGAAAATGAAGTGTCAGCACCACTTTTCCTCGTTCGAATGCCACCGGTCGTCCCGTGTCATCTCTTATATCCACCATGATCGTGTTGATGTCAGTTTGTCGTACGGGCAGGTAGAGCATGTGGGTGAAACTGTGGGTGACTTGATCGCCATACTTATTTTTAATGGGGACCACCCGTAACAGAGGTGTGTTGATATCGCCTACGATGTGGCTGTCCACCACGTCCGAGTAGACGTAGAGTCCGTACATACCCGACTTCATATCCATCGGGATCTCGCCTTGGTGGGCGGTGGGACCAGCGAACGTCTGTAGATCGAAACCCACCATTTGCTGTAGGATAGGACTCAGTACGACACTCGCGTTGGCGGTGACGGTAAGCTGTGCCTTGTCGTTGTGTGCGTTGTAATCGAAGTCCACGTGATTCTTGAAGGGATAGGCTTGGATGGGTTTTGAACTATTCGTGACCTGCCGTAGAGCCTTATAATGCAACAGTCTTGACAGCCCACCGATGAACTCCTTGGGAGTATCGTATTGGCCTTCGGGGAGGGTGAGTCGGGTGTCTTTTCCTTCGTAGGTCACCTCGTACCACACTTCATTGGCTCGCACGTTGTACCACGAGTAAGGGTACTGAATATCCACCAGTCCACATTCCCACCGGCCAGGTAAATGCAACGGTTGTGGTAATTGAGTCACATACTTGGCCACGGTGTTGTCAGGAAACACATCCAGCGAACTGTTACTGGGTAGGGTGAGGTAAAACATGGCGACTGAGCTGTCCTGCTTCTGCACCGGGTTTTAATAGGTGTTCCAGACCTTGGGTGGTTGTGTCCGGCGTCGTGTTCGTCGCGTTGACTTGCTACGTGTCACGGCTCTGGAGATGTGCGGTGTCCTGATCAAGGGTGGTTTTTTAAAGGTTTGAAAAGAAGGTGCCCGTTGTGGTGGTGGAGTTTTGGGGGTGACTCCGGTTCCCATTCGGATTCCCAAGGTTGTGGAATCTGTCGTGGTGCACGACTCGGCGATTGCTGGGTTTGCTGCATAAAGGCCCAGCGGTGGGGGTTCCCCACCAATTCCTGTGGTACATGCATGTCTTTCAAGCCTTGAGCAAAGACCTCCCATCCTCGAGGATCCGTGTGCGATCTGCGTTTACGCATCAGGTCATTCACTAAATCCGTCATGTTTGTGCCGGGACCACCTGATTCTGTACCAGGAGTTCGCCTTTATCATTCCAAGTCATGTTATGATTCTGTTTCATCCGTTGTAATACCAGGCCAGCTTGTTTCTTGAACGAGGCAGGTACACTCTTCAGCACTTCGTCTTCCACCCACTGTGGGGCTGTGGGGGCTACCCCTGGTAATGGCGGCTGTTGGAACGGTGCTGAGGTCGGCGGTCTGTCACGGGGTGGTGGTGGTGGTGGTGGTGGTGGTGGTGGTGCTGTTGCTGGGGTAGAGCGAGTTTTGTATTGGTCCATGAACGTCATGTACCGCTGAAGCGTCTCATTGTACCGTTGTACTTTCTCACTGTCGCTTAACCCCGGTCTCTGTAAGATCTGTTGCATCTCTCCATGGAGGGTGTTTATGGTCTTCACCGTAGGTGGCACAGGGTAGGGCGATTGGAGGTTTTGAAGCAACCGTGGTTCGACGAGGACCATTTTTTTCGTGTGGTTCATTGTCGGCCGAAGAGTCCACCCAATACTGGACCCAACACGGAAGCGGCCAATGGTGCTAAGATGGCCCCGAGAAAGCCGCCTTTCTGTAACACCTTTTTCTTTTGTGTTTGTGGGACCCGCTTATGGACTAGGGTTCGTAGACCTGTCTTATGCTTGGCCAACTTGGTCTTCTGAGCCGGAGTCAGTGGTACGTTGCCTTTTAACAGGTTGTACCCGATCTCGCACAGACAGCGTACAAGGTCAGGGTCCGCACCGCGTACAATGGTTCGGACCAACTCGGGTGGGGCCGTCTTCGATACACGGAGCGTCGGAGCGTGCTTCCGTACTCGCGCAGACATCATGTACAACTAATGCTAGAACTCACAACTCTGCTCTTTTTATCTACCTCAGAGA
>JAVTVY010037472.1:0-17151 GCA_036873755.1 Hanleya hanleyi
CCAAATCGACACGCGTTATTAACGACTTGGACATTCAGTTTTAAGCATAACCACATGGTTTATTTGGAAAAGTCTGCAGAATTTAACTTAATATTAATAAGAAAATTACTCCCTGTTCTCAGACATTCATATCCCATTGTTTCGGTCATGTTGGTGTCGTTTTACCATGCACGGAGTTTCATGTGGTTGAACGTATAATCAGTTATAGGTTGAACGTAGAACCAATAATAGGTTCAACGTTTACGCCCAAGCTAGTATCATGTGGTTATACGTAGAACCAGTTATAGGTTGAAAGAAGAACCAATAACAGGTTCAACGTTTACCTCCATGCAAGTATCAATATATGCTTGAATTCGAACTGAAAACGTTCAACCAGATTCCGGGTAAACGTTTACTGTCATTAAAAATTGGTTCAACGTTGAACTGATAACAGGTTGAACATTTACTCCCTGAAATTGGCCGTTTTTACAGTGTAGCTTATTTATACCGTGCAGAGATCGTGAAGAAAAAAAGCTTACCTTTTGACAGTACAACAGTCCGACAGAGCGAATTTGATGTATCTAATCAAATGTATATTGCGAGGGTATGGGGGAGGGAAAACGTACCTCACGGCAGTCCGACAGTGCGACAGTCAGAGAGATAGAAGTACGGAAGAAAACTCTACCTTAGTATATACAACGAAGGTATGGAGGAGAGAAAACTTAGCTCATGACAGTCCAAAAGTGTGACGGGCTGAGTGATCGGACTTTACAGAGGGGAAGAAACTTACCTTTTGACGGTACGATAGTCCGACAGATCCAATTTGATAGAGGGAGGAAACTCTATTATAGATTGCGAAGGTATGGAGGAGAGAAAACGACCGTCCAACAGTATGACGGTCTGAGTGATCGGACTTTACACAGGGGAAGAAACTTACCTTTTGACGGTACGATAGTCCGACAGATCCAATTTGATAGAGGGAGGAAACTCTATTATAGATTGCGAAGGTATGGAGGAGAGAAAACGACCGTCCAACAGTATGACGGTCTGAGTGATCGGACTTTACAGAGGGGAAGAAACGTACCTTTTGACGGTACGATAGTCCGACAGATCCAATTTGATAGAGGGAGGAAACTCTATTATAGATTGCGAAGGTATGGAGGAGAGAAAACGACCGTCCAACAGTATGACGGTCTGAGTGATCGGACTTTACAGAAACTTACCTTTTGACGGTACGATAGTCCGACAGATCCAATTTGATAGAGGGAGGAAACTCTATTATAGATTGCGAAGGTATGGAGGAGAGAAAACGACCGTCCAACAGTATGACGGTCTGAGTGATCGAACTTTACAGAGCGGAAGAAACTTACCTTTTGACAGTACGATAGTCCGACAGATCCAATTTGATAGAGGGAGAAATCTCTATTATATATTGCGAAGGTATGGAGGAGAGAAAACTTACCTCACGACAGTCCGACGGTGCGACATGCAGTCAATATGTGTACCCTGTAGTGCACCAGACATGCCAGAGTGAAAAACCAATAAAGCTTATATTCCATTATACATAAGTAACACTAGCTGCAATCACGCTCTAACTAAGCGTTTAACTAAGAATTTATTGGTTGAACAACTGCTTAACCAGTTCAATGTGTGAGTAATCGAGTGAGTAAATATGATTTAACATCACTTGCAACTATATTTTATTCATATCTCCAGTTTACCAATATGTCTATAGTCCATTAGACTAACATGTAACACTATCTGCAATCACTCTCTAACTCTATAGTATTTCTTGGTTAAGCAAATGTTGAATAAATTATAAATGCAGGTACAATTTAATTGCCCACCCCGACATTTAAAGGTGATTTGACATGGATGCATAACGTCCAGTCCTCGATATCTAACACTCTAATATTCCTTGGGTAAACAACAGCCTGTTGAACAATTAAATTCATATTCCAGTACACATGTAACACTAGCTGCAATCATACTATAGTATTTCTTGGTTGAACAAATGTTGAACAGTGTTGTTCAGCGATATGTCTATAGTCCATTCTACCACACCCCTAGTGTTTTACCAAATACCATTATTACACTTAAAGAAGGAAGCCCAGATGGCATCTAATTTAAACAGATGCTACCTTACAACCGATTTGGTGTGAATTATATGACGTCATAATTTTCTTAGCGTGCTCAGTTGAACTCGCCCAGAGGGATAATACGATTTGAAAATGATATAAAAATTAATCGTCTGCCTATTTATTCTTGTGCATCCTGCTGCCGTACATCTTGGAACCAATTAAATTTGAAGAGTTTTCTCACGCGGACATTTATTTTTGCTTGCTGCTGTCACTAAGTCTTTAGATATAGGTATTGAATGCTAATGGCGTTTTAGCACGCCCCTATGGCTAGAATACCTTCCTTTTCACGCAAAATCTCCATATTGTGCCGTTCGCAGGTTAGTAGAACACGGTCTTCGTCATCAACTTAGACTCATCCCATTGCATCGCGATCTATTCCATTTGTAAACAAGGGATTTCTTAATTAGACTAACTGTACATGTACCACTAACTGCAATCACTCTCTAACTCTATACATGGTTAAGCAATTGTTGAATAAATTATGAATGCAGGAACAAATCAATTTGAGATGAAACACCGATCTGGTGAAGTTCCCCTAGGTAACTGAAAAAAGTTATTGGGCTTGGGAGCATAACTTCCAGCTTGTATGAAAGCAATCTCAAGCAAGTTCCTGTGGCAAGGTACCCTCATACTAAATTTATCCAAAAAGGAAAGTTTGACTTGGCGCCACTTATAGGTGGATCAATCTAGGTAAACCAAGATAGTAAATCAGGAAAGTACCATCTGGTGATAAGGCTATGGAAAATGCATGCAGGACCGTCTTGCCGTCAAAAGGTAAGTTTTCTCGGTATAAGTTATGATAGAGTTTCATCCCCTCTATAAATTTCGAGGACTGCCGCGAGGCTCCCCACTATAATCTCCTTCACACCTTCGCAATATAATTTAGGAATAGGGTTTTCTCCCCTCTATCAAATTCGATCTGTTGTACTGTCAAAAGGTAAGTTTTTCTCGCCGCGATCTCTTCTCGGACTAAATTAAGGTAGTGTTTCCTCCCCACTATAATGTCCGATGACTCTGACTGTCGCACTGTCGTGAGGTAAGTTTTTTCTCCTCCATACCTTCGTCGGACTGTCGTGCTGTCGAAAAGGTGAGTTTTTCTTTCCGCGATTTCTTTACAGTATAAATTAACGTGAACTTTTCTCCCTTCTATTAAGTTTGATCACTCGGACTGTCGTGAGGTAAGTTTATCTCCTCCATACATTAGAGTAGAGTTTTCTCTCCTCTATCGAATTTGATCGGTCGGACTGTCATACTCTCAAAAGGTAAGATTTTCTCTCCGCAATCTCTTCTCAGTATAAATAAAGGTCGAGATTCCTCCCCTCTATAAAGTTCGATGACTCGGACTGTCGCATTGTCGGACTGTCGCATTGTCGGACTGTCGTGAGCTAAGTTTTCCCTCCTCCATACATTGCCAATATACATTATAGTAAGAGTTTTTCCCCTTTATCAGATTTGATCGGTCGTAATGTCAAAAGGTAAGTTTTTTCTCTCCGCGAACTCTTCCCGGTATTAATTAAGGTATAGTTTCCGCTCTCTAAAACGTTTGATGACTCGGACTGTCTCACTGTCGGACTGTCGTGAGGTACCTTTCCTCTCCATACCTCCGCAGTAGGCCTACACATTAGAATAGAGTTTTCTTTCCTCTATAAGATTCGATCACTCGAACTGCTAATCTGTATAACTGGCGGGAGGTAAGTTTTTCTCTGCCCGCACAGTATATATTTAGGTAAAATTTTCTCCTCTCGATAAACTTCAACTGACTCGGACTGTCCCAAAGTCTTAATGTCATCAGGGAAGATTTTCGTCACTTTATCTTTTCATGGCATACATTAAGGTTTTCTCTTCCATATGCAGTTGGGGATATTTGATTCGGCATGCCCCCAGTTCCCAAAATCCAATACCACCTCCTCCCAACAGATTATACTGAAATTGTATTTCTATTTCCCCACTGAATGCAAGCTTTGTTATTATAGAAGCTCTAAATTTTTGGGAATATGGAGCATGAAGGTTCTATCCTAAATCATCATGTGTTTTACTGACGATGGCAAAATCACAGCCGAAATAATAGAATATTATATCACAATTACGTCCATATTCGGAGTTACTTTCATCCTAGTTTGTATGAAACTAATCTATGGGAATAATGGATTTTAGTCACTTACGGTGATATGATAACCTAGTAATTACTGTACATAGTTAACACTGTTATTGGAGGTGGAGGACAACCCTATAGTCTTCTCATCGGGGTATCTCCTTCATGGATGCCCGAAACCAATGACTACTCTTGACTACAGTGTATGGTTCCTTATGTCGATGGAAACTCCTAATTTCACGTTTCTATGACAATGCCCTGAACCCATCTGTCAGAAACTCCATGAGTGCTGACCATCTATTTATCGCCAATGTCCAGCGATTTGACCCCTGCACCGAACTGTTCGGCCAATTTCAAATAGAGAAGCTCTCCATAAAAATATTATTCCAGTGATAAATCGTTTATTCACATAAAATAATTGCATTGCTACAGACTCAATGCAGTAACACAAAAGAGGAATATAAACAGCCAGACAGAATTGTTTTCTTATATCTAGACGGTTACGGGACAGTTAGAACATAGCATTGTCATTTAAATAGTCGTGCCACGATTTATTCGTCTGATCTATTTGTAATGCAAGGTTTCAGTATGATACGTTTGTGTTAGAGATTTATGTTCATATGCGTAACAGTTTATGGGAAAATGTTCAGACAACTATTCAGGAAATAATCTAGTTGAGATTCCCTTCGAGGACAGTCTGTTGTACAATGACGTCATTATGTTGTACAATGAAGTAAAAAAGCAGACTCCAACTTTTACAAAACAACGACAGGCATTAAGTAAAATAACTTATTTTTCAGATCTGTTGCCTAGAAACAGTCATTTGAAAATACAATACAGTAACACCGGTTGAAATATGCCGACACTGGAATTTAAATACCAGTCTCGAGATACTAAGATCTGGATTTGGTTGTGATATAAATTATAACTGATTGGTGGCTACGGAACTTGGAACAATGTGGTGTGAACTAGGTAAACACTGATAAATGCCTGAATGTCGACATCTGAATAAGTATCGACAGAGAGTATCTGTGCTAAGATACACAGCCAGCTCCATCGCCCAGCTCTACCCTTGGAAGTCATCGACAACCCTACAAGTCACTAAGAAGCCTTAATAGCTTAAAGTAAATGCATCGCCTGATACATGTATGAATGTCGAGAGTTCCAGTACTCGATAAATTACATGCGTGTGTAATGAATCGATTCTGATAGAATTCCCCGATACATATCATCTCAATATACTTCAACAGATCAAGTTTAGGAAATTAATGACCCCTGTACTGCACATGTGTGATATAGGCGCATTACAACAATCAGTTAAACTCGATCTCCTCATCAAACTATTGACAAGCCTGACTGATATTTCACTTCTGCGTCATATGATGCTGTATTGGATGAGATAAATAGAACTATCCTGACTTGCAATCGCACAAGCAAAATTTCATTATATAAATTTAACAAGTCAGCCAAGCCTGCTTCAATCCAATCTGGATAAACCAAGATGGTAAATCAGGGGAATACCATCTAGACGTAACGCTATGAAAACTTCGTGCAAAATGTTCGCCGATATTCTACGAAATCCCATAATAAACCAATCACGACCATTTCAACGTTTTCTCTCTGACAATGATTGACGTTCACTTCACGGAGATTAACATCTTCCCACGGCACAATCTTTTGTATTTTCTACCCCTAACAAAGCCAGACCTTTCGGCGGGAGTAAATTCTTTGATCTTTACGGTTTACAAGCACCCTGTCTGGATAATGTTTATATATTAGACCACGAGCTACCGTGGGTAATTACTGTGGGCATGAGTTAGAAATGGTTTCAACAAGCTATCCATCTGATTGACTAACAATAGTAGTTTCAAAATTCGCACGGGATTTTATAGGGCTGAATTAAGATATACTCTCAAATTCTAAACCCGTCATCTAGTGGATCTGATATTCAGTAGACAGCCTTCGTCCATAAATAATTTCCACGTTCAATAGTAGCAACAATATGTAGATCTGAGCAAACTTAAAATAGAGAAACTCAAGCTTCTTTCGTACTAGGGAGAGACGACCAAAAGTTGGTAATGATAACCGCAAGACATCGATATGTTATCTCCGTATCATTGATCAGGACTAGTTTATTCCATTGATTTGTGTGTTCTGACTACGCCTCAAGATATCAGAATGATAGGAGAATGGCGTATACATTTCCCTTTCGTATTATGTTTTTTCTACGGCTAAGGAACAAGTTGTTTTTTCTAATGAACGCCACGAGGTATTAATGTAAACAGTATCAGCGTCATTCTGACTGTTTAAAAAATATCATGATTCAAATAACAAATATTGATCAGTTTAACGCAGTAAATAGTGCAGTGCGAAAGATCGCTGACGAAAGGCTATGCTTCATACTATCCTATATGGTTTGCATCTGATGCGTCTTAACCAGGAGATAGAATCTATAATAACTCCATATAATGCAAGTCTTGTCTGCCACTTTGTCAATAGCCACTTCACATACAAGCGTCAGATGCAACATTCGCTATACAACTACATGTACGTCCGTAAACATTGCGCATTAACTGTCACATCAACTCCTGGTGGATAGAATGGTATAAGTCGTGGTATGTTAATTCTTATTTTTATCTGTTTATGGTGAAAATCTGCAAACCTATCATTTTGAACTATATGATAATAAGGTCGGGAATAATCGCTTGGTCGGCCTCGGGCTTTTAAAGACCGGTGGTCTGAAAAAGAACTTGCAATTCATGGGTATTCACCCCAAATTACTACGGACCGTTCTTTACCTCTGGTGGTGATCCAACTCATCAATTTACATCAGCTGATTCACCATTTGTTCTGCGATATTTATATACAATTCGCCCCAGCGGGTGATAGTGGCAGTGTAGTTATTCCAGTCCATGTGTCAACAAGCACATCTGAAATAAAATCGTGGCTGATATACAGAACATCAAAGGAATCATCGCTCACAGTCAGAAAAAAGGTGATACTTATCACCCTAAAATGGTGATGACAGCATCACCCCAAAAAAGTGATAAGTTTTCCATCACCACCTTAACCCTGATGATATATGGTCTGGGGGGAGGGCGAAGTGGCCCCCTACCAAACTTTCTGCGTTATCTCCGGAACTACCAAAAATGGAGAGCTGAAACACCGTGACTTTATAGTTTATCACATTGGGGTCATTTTGAGCCTATTTGCATAACCCACCGAGCAGAGGATCATGAGAAAATTCAAGATGGCGGCCACGTGGGGTCCCAGAAAAGTGATATTTTTGTCATATTTCTTCAAAACTTCTGCTTTTTCGCGATAAAAAGCGGACAAAAACTATTTTATTTCACGTCACATTAATATTTACTAATTTATCATGCAGTTTTTGCGGAGAAATTGCAAAAATTTAAAATTTCGAAAATCTGACTGAAAAATCGACGAAAAAATGCCGTTTTTGAAAAGACGTCATCAAAGCGGCCATCTTGGATTTTTTTACATTTTCTGGTAGAGCTTGACCCGAGAGTATAGTGTGGTAAGTTTCAGCCCCCTAGCTCAAGGGATAAGAAAAATAATTAGAGGGGGCATTTCAGCCCCCACTCCCAAGCCACAACCGGTCTCAAAAAGCCCAGGCCAGATAGGGTTAAAAGGGGGAAGGCCATCACCTTAAAAGGGTGATAGCTATCATCCTAAAAGGGTGATCAGCTACGAGTGCAAGTCTTCAGGTTATCTTTAGGGTGACGACCTGGACCATTACCCTAAAAGGGTGACGAAATTGGCCATCACCCTTTTCATCACCTTTAAATGGTGATGAACAGGCATCATCACCATAAAAAGGTGACGGACCGTCACCCTTTTTCTGGCTGTGCTGATCATTGGTATGTCCCTGGATAGAATACGATCAGAATATCGGCTTGTGGGGTCATGTTACTCTTGATACTACATCGCCATATTCTCCACAGCCATGACATCACATATATGACGCTTGTATGTGAAGTGGCTATTTTCATTGAGAAAGATGTGTTTTCCTTCGTTCAGAGAACGTCGAATGGGTTATAATATAATAATGGCATCGTCGCACGCCTCGAGTTAGAGACTGTCGTATGTATCCATTCCTTGAATTTGCATTTTAAATATTACATGTAACATGCAAGTCGAAGTATTAGTATTTATTAAAAAAACGTCGTTTTAGCGAATGATAACTGCGTGATCATTGAACGATTCGAGTCACCAGGACCAGGAACGCGACCAGGAGATGGTGAATGCCTGTGACATGTCTTCCATACATTCTGTCGCATTTGTAAAAAAAAAATGTTATCGTGTATACGAAACCATAGTCTACAGAACGACTAGCAATTACAATACTGGTAGGCCTATACGTGACAGGAATCTTGTCGATATCATTGAAAACTGTTACCAGCTTTTGGGTTTATATATATATATATATTTATTTGGGACATCTTGTTTTTTCGATTATGGGTGCGCGATTATGGGTGCGCGTCTTCATGGATAACGGCTAGTTTATATCGGATTGTGACACATGGATAACGGCTACTGTATATCGGATTGTGACAGTCTTCACGTATAAAGACTACTATATATCGGATTGTGACAGTCTTCACGTAGAAAGACTATTGTATATCGGATTGTGACAGTCTTCACGGACAAAGACTACTATATATTGGATTGTGACAGTCTTCACGGAGAAAGACTACTATATATTGGATTGTGACAGTCTTCACGGAGAAAGACTACTATATATTGGATTGTGACAGTCTTCACGGAGAAAGACTAATATATATTGGATTGTGACAGTCTTCACGGAGAAAGACTACTATATATTGGATTGTGACAGTCTTCACGGAGAAAGACTACTATATATTGGATTGTGACAGTCTTCACGAAGAAAGACTACTATATATTGGATTGTGACAGTCTTCACGGAGAAAGACTACTATATATTGGATTGTGACAGTCTTCACGGAGAAAGACTACTATATATTGGATTGTGACAGTTTTCACGGAGAAAGACTACTATATATTGAATTGTGACAGTCTTCATGAGAAAGACTACTATATATTGGATTGTGACAGTCTTCATGGAGAAAGACTACTATATATTGGATTGTGAGAGTCTTCACGGAGAAAGACTACTATATATTGGATTGTGTCAGTCTTCACGGAGAAAGACTACTATATATTGGATTGTGACAGTCTTCACGGCGAAAGACTACTATATATTGGATTGTGACAGTCTTCACGGAGAAAGACTACTATATATTGGATTGTGACAGTCTTCATGGAGAAAGACTACTATATATTGGATTGTCACAGTCTTCACGTACAAAGACTACTGTATATCGGATTGTCAGTCTTCACGGAGAAAGACTACTGTATATCAGATTGTGACAGTCTTCACGGAGAAAGACTACTGTATATCCGATTGCGACAGTCTTCACAGAGAAAGACTACTGTATATCGGATTGTGACAGTCTTCACGGAGAAAGACTACTGTATATCGGATTGTGACAGTCTTCACGGAGAAAGACTACTGTATATCCGATTGCGACAGTCTTCACTGAGAAAGACTGCTATATATTGGATTGTGACAGTCTTCACGGAGAAAGGCTACTGTATATCGGATTGTGACAGTCTTCACGGCGAAAGACCACTGTATATCCGATGTTGACAGTCTTCACGGAGAAAGACTACTATATATCGGATTGTGACAGTCTTCATGGAGAAAGACTACTATATATTGGATTGTGACAGTCTTCACGGAGAAAGACTACTGTATATCAGATTGTGACAGTCTTCACGGAGAAAGACTACTATATATTGGATTGTGACAGTCTTCACGGAGAAAGACTACTATATATCAGATTGTGACAGTCTTCACGGAGAAAGACTACTGTATATCGGATTGTGACAGTCTTCAGGGAGAAAGTCTACTGTATATCCGATTGTGACAGTCTTCACGGAGAAAGACTACTATATATTGGATTGTCACAGTCGTCACGTAGAAAGAGTACTGTATATCGGATTGTGACAGTCTTCATGGAGAGAGACTACTATATATCAGATTGTGACAGTCTTCATGGAGAAAGACTACTGTATATCCGATTGTGACAGTCTTCATGGAGAAAGACTACTGTATATCAGATTGTGACAGTCTTCATGGAGAAAGACTACTGTATATCGGATTGTGACAGTCTTCATGGAGAAAGACTACTGTATATCGGATTGTGACAGTCTTCATGGAGAAAGACTACCGTATATCAGATTGTGACAGTCTTCATGGAGAAAGACTGCTGTATATCGGATTGTGAAAGTCTTCACGGAGAAAGACAACTGTATATCGGATTGTGACAGTCTTCACGGAGAAAGACAACTGTTTAACGGATTGTGACAGTCTTCACGGAGAAAGACAACTGTATATCGGATTGTGAGAGTCTTCATGGAGAAAGACTACTGTATATCGGATTGTGACAGTCTTCATGGAGAAAGACTACTGTATATCGGATTGTGACAGTGTTCACGGAGAAAGACTACTGTATATCGGATTGTGACAGTCTTCATGGAGAAAGACTACTGTATATCAGATTGTGACAGTCTTCATGGAGAAAGACTACTGTATATCGGAGTGTGACAGTCTTCATGGAGAAAGACTACTGTATATCGGATTGTGACAGTCTTCACGGAGAAAGACTACTATATATCGGATTGTGACAGTCTTCACGGAGAAAGACTACTGTATATCCGATTGCGACAGTCTTCACTGAGAAAGACTACTATATATTGGATTGTGACAGTCTTCACGGACAAAGACTACTGTATCAGATTGCGACAGTCTTCACAGAGAAAGACTACTGTATATCGGATTGTGACCGTCTTCACGGAGAAAGACTACTGTATATCCGATTGCGACAGTCTTCGCTGAGAAAGACTACTATATATTGGATTGTGACTGTCTTCACGGAGAAATACTACTATATATTGGATTGTGACCGTCTTCACGGAGAAAGACCACTATATATTGGATTGTGACAGTCTTCACGGAGAAAGACTACTATATATCGGATTGTGACAATCTTCACGGAGAAAGACTACTGTATATCGGATTCTGCCAGCCGCAGGCAAATATGCATATTTAAGAAAAAAAAACAAGATATTCAGACAAAGTTCTCGTCAATGGATGGAGAGGTTAATCATTCAAGTGTCAAGATTTTGTGATGGCTATTTCAAGGAAGAGATTAAAAACGAACTGCTCACATCCTCCAGACGCACAAACCGTCAGAAATTAACCTCTATTACGTCATGCCTGAATTACACATGTCTTCACTTTGTCCGAGTCTGCTATTCGACAACCAACAATTAGTCTCTTACTGTGATATGTTCGCACGCTAGTTTGGGTTTTCTTTGGATGAGATCAGATAGGCCTAGACTTACCCTGGTATTTATGGCCTTTGTGACGTCACATAAAGGACCCCGTAGACAAAACCGATTCACGGAGAATGACGTGCGAAAAATATCGCACACGCTAGTTGACCCTCAAAATAGAAAGGGGACCTTTGATCTCTGAGTACACTCTATTCCATGATGCATCACTTTCGGTCGCATGACAGGAAGTGACCTTTGACCCCTGCGCACCATTAACATCTGTCGACTTAATGATTCCATGTTGTAACTTAAGCACATTTAATGTTGAGTTTTTTTTTATTTTTCTGGTCTGATATAGGAAAATATGTGATAAGGAGTTTAAACAACGGATATGAATTGGGAGAACTCTCTACGACACAAAAACAAGGGGTAATAACTATAATTCCTAAAGGCGACACACCGAAAGACAAACTAGAGAACTGGCGGCCTATTTACTTAGTGAATGTCGTTTATAAAATAGGATCTGCCTGTATTGCAGAGAGGATTAAATCTGTATTACCTCTTTTGATCAATGAAGATCAAAAGGGATTTCTACCGGCAAATTTATGATATCATTTGGTATTGTGAAAAAGAAGACGTACCGGGTCTCCTACTGCTTATCGACTTTGAGAAGGCCTTTGATTCTATATCATGGAAATTTATCGATGAGGTGTTGAAAACTTTCAATTTCGGTACCTCAATACAGAAATGGACATCAGTATTATATAATGGCAGCTGTTCTACTGTTATTCAGTCAGGTATATTCTCCCCTTTCTTCGGACTTGGCAGAGGTTGCAGGCAGGGAGACCCACTCTCTCCATATCTATTTTTATTGTGTGTGGAGATAATGGGTGTCCTTGTCCGCAACGATCGAAACATTATAGGAATAAATATTCATGATGCAACCCAAAAGCTGATGACACAACTTTCTTTTTAGATGGCAGCAAAAAATCTTTGTTGGCAACTTTGGAAGTTTTGAAACTTTTTTCAAACATCTCCGCTCTACATATAAACTTTTCAAAATCAAATGCAGTGTTAGTAGTAGTGTCTACAGATTACAGGTCTCATTTTGACGAGTGCGCAGGTGTTTCTGCGCAGATTTGTGGCGGAAGTGTGGAGGGTCGGGGGATTCCCCAGTGGGGGTTTCCCCATGACGATCACGTGATCAAGGCATGTCTAGACTTGTTCTGGGTTGTACAGTTCTGCCATACGGAGGATGGGTACTAGTATTTCGCTGACGTCCTAGTAATAAACATAATCTATAGGTATTGTGGCGGCTGTGGTGGGATGGTGGGTGGTGGGTTTAAGTTGGCGACTGTGGTGGGATGGTGGGTGGTGGGTTTAAGATGGCGGTTGTGGTGGGATGGTGGGTGGTGGGTTTAAGATGGCGGCTGTGGTGGGATGGTGGGTGGTGGGTTTAAGATGGCGGCTGTGGTGGGATGGTGGGTGGTGGGTTTAAGATGGCGGATTGTAGAAAAACGTATAAAAGCAGGCGATTTTTAGGGGTGGGGTGTATTCATTGCACTACCCTGCGGAGCACTCTGACTGACCTGACCTGACCAGCCTGCCTGCCTGCTTCACCTCTAGCCTGCTTCACTTCTAGCCAGCCAGCCAGCCTGCTTGCCTACCCGCTTGTATGAGACGAAAGCATGAGACGTGGAGAAGATTTTCCCTGGCACCCAGCAGTACCTTCGGTTGAAGTCTTGCCTGAAGACGAGCGTGTGAGGGAGACCCGCACTCTTACACCGGACTGCACCCTATTGTTGTATCCCAAACGTGTGGAGCTCATCGATGACGACAGTAGGTGTTGTTGTACGTCTGAACCAGCGCGTGTCTCTTTATCCCCGGAAGGCTGGACTACCTTGAAACGGGTGTTATTGGGTGACCTCGACGGTGATAGCATTCACCTGTGTGACGACGTCTACATTTTCCGTGGTCCCTATTTTGCTCGACTCCTCTGTCTCAAGCAAGGTGGTTTTATTCTGCACCCTGATCTATGGACAGCCTTGGAAAAAGTAATCCCCATGGTCGATGAAGTACTATCTCTATAGGAGCCACATAACCCATCAGAATACTGCGTATCACGGACTACACCCGTAGAGCTACATCTGGTCTATAAAACACGTCCCTCTCGATCCCACACCTTCATTTCTACGGTTGCAGAGCCATGGCGGAGATCCAGCCCCATGCGACTCGCATTTTACAGTGTGCCACCGTGGTGAATTCATTCACGGGTTACCGAGCAGTGGTCCGGTCCATGTTTGCAGATGGCGACGACAACGAGGGACGACGCCAGATCCTGAACCAGTTCACAGAAGCGGTCCTCCACAGAGTGCACTCGATGGAGAGGCGTGCCATCACTCACCACTACTGGACTATGACAGCCATCCTTGATGCTCGGGCTATGGACCACGAGCGCTCACGCCGGAACCAGCACCGGCTGGTTGGCCTCATACTAGTCTGTGCCCTATTGACCCTGGCGCTGTGGTATTGACACTATAAATACCAGGGTCAGACAGAGTGTGTGTCATTCACCGTTCGACATTGGAGCAAGCATGTCATCCGTCCTACGAGCCATCCTGCCCCTTACACCCCAGGTGGGGTTACACGTCTATGAAGATAAAGTCACCCTGGTGGAAGACTGTGGAGCTATTTGCTGGTCGCCCGCTGAGACCGTATCGAATACGGTGACGCTACAGCGTGACGGCTGGACCAAATTTAAACGGGTGTTGAGCGACGAGCTCGACGGACACCTCATCCACATAGACAATGCCATCTACGTATACCGTACCTCCCTCTTCCTACGTCTGGGCCGCTACCAAGATGCTACGCGAAGCTTCACCCTAGACCCCCATCTGTGGTCAGCCTTGGAGAAAGTAGTGCCTATTGTGGACCAGCTGTTTACACCGGACGAGCGATCATCAGACGAGTTGGCGTGGGCTCGTGCTATGGAGGACGTGCTGGCTGAACCCCATGAACAACTACATGAACCCGACGACGACGAGGCCATTGATTACCCGGCTGAACTGAGTCAACCAACACAACGGTGGTAGAAACTTGTTATAAATAAACCATACTCTCCGGGTCCATCATCATTGTGTCACCATGAAGCGCTGGGAGAAGGTGTTGGATAACTTATACTACAGTCCCAACAGTCCGGCGGCCTATAGTGCATTGTCGGCTCTCTATCGAGCGGCCAAACCCCAGGGGATACAACGTACCCAAGTCCGAGATTGGTTAAGAAAACAAGACACCTATACCTTACACCGAGCTGTCCGTCGCCATTTTCTACGGAACCGGGTGATCGTGGGAGGAATAGATGCCCAGTGGCAAGCGGATTTGGTCGATATGAGCGCCTTTGCCAAACACAACGATGGGAATCGGTATATCTTGACGTGCATAGATATCCTATCCAAGTATGCGTGGGTGGTACCCATCCGGACGAAAACGGGGGCGAATCTCATAGCGGCGTTCAAAGACATCTTCAAGACCGGGCGCACACCTTTGTATTTGCAAACCGACGAAGGAACGGAATTCCTCAACAGACCGTTCCAAGCCTTTCTGAAAGCCCAGAAGGTCTTCTTCTTCCATACGTACAACGAGACCAAGGCATCCGTGGTGGAAAGGTTCAACAGAACATTTAAAGGTCGTATGTATAAATATTTCACCTATAAGAATACAAGGCGGTACATCGATGTTCTCCCGAAACTGGTGAGGGGTTACAATCGAGCCTATCATCGAAGTATAGAGAGAGCCCCCATTACCGTGACCCAACGCAATGAAGCCCAAGTCCGTCGTGTCTTGTACCCCAGGCCATCGCAGCGAACGACGAAGGAGATGTTCAAGGTCGGGGACCCTGTACGGATCAGTAAAGTCAAGGGCAGGTTCGAGAAAAGTTACTTGCCCAACTGGAGCGATGAGCACTTCCTGATTAAACGGCGCCTACCCCGACAGAGGCGAGTCTATGAAGTGGAAGATCTCCAAGGGGAAACGTTGCTGGGCACGTTTTACGAGCCGGAATTACAGCCTGTCGTAAAATCACAGCAAGACTACTACACGGTGGAACAGATTTTGAAAACGGAACGTCGACATGGCAAACTGTTTCAATTTCGTCAAATGGCAAGGCTGGCCCAGTTCCTTCAATTCCTGGGTCGCTGCCAACCAGGTGAAACGGCTATAAAACCAGACACCACTACCGTCCTCCTTCATTCCACGTCCAACCATGAACACGGTGCAACCGTCTCTGAACACAGCGTCTTCCAAAACGCGCAAAGTGCAAGTAGGCTTTGGTGTACTAGTGCTAACCCTGCTGAGTGTCTTGTACGGAGGTGTGTTTTACGACGTAGCCTATGTCAGCACGTTACTTAACCAACTGAGAACACCAGCCACCAGTGAAACCGGTCTACAGAGAGCACCAGTCGTATCCAGCCCAGTCACCACCACCTCCACACCCCGTGTACAAGCCACAGCGAGTGTAAGCTCCACACTTACACCAAGTACATCCACTACGTCTGAAGACCCACCGGATTTCATCCCTCACAGTGAACCGACAACGACGACGACCCACGTTGTACCCATCACCACCATCATCATCCCTGAACGTGAACAGACAACGACAACCGACGTTGTGCCCACCACCACTCCAGTTCACTCGTACCAAATTTACAAGAGCGGGTTACCACGACAGCGGATACACCTTCAACCATGGACCCTCGGTGGCAGCATCCCTTCACCTGCGTCATCGCAGGACCGACGGGCTCCGGCAAAACGCACTTCGTCAGGAAGCTCCTTCAACACGCCGACAGCATGATCACTCCACCCATTGCCAGAGTCGTGTGGTGTTACGGAGAATGGCAGGAAGCGTATGCAGCAATGCCCCCCATCACGTTCGTGGAAGGCCTACCTAACCTGGCCGATTTGGAACCCGACACCTTGGTGGTTCTGGATGATCTCATGGCGGAGACGGATGCGCGGGTCACCCAACTCTTTACCAAAGGCAGCCATCATCGATGGCTCAGCATCATCTACATTGTGCAGAATCTGTTCAGTAAAAACAAAGAACATCGGAACATCAGCTTAAATGCCCACTACATGGTGGTCTTCAAAACCCCGAGAGATACCACTCAACTGCTGCACCTGGCGAGACAGATGTATCCCGGCCGCACACCGTTTGCATTGGAAGCCTTTAAAGATGCCACAACCCCTCAGCACGGTTATATGCTCTTCGACCTGAAGCAAACCACCCCCGACCACCTTCGACTACGGACCGGCATCTTTCCCGGAGAGACTCACCACGTGTACATGCAAAAATAATGTAAACACACCTACAGTGGCTCCCCCAGCTGGGGTGGGTGTGTGTTTTGATGATGGGGATAATAAAAAAGAATGAATACCACAGCAGGGTTGATTTTCGTCTCTGTTCTCTGAAGTAGATAAAAAGAGCAGAGTTGTGGGTTCTAGCATTAGTTGTACATGATGTCTGCGCGAGTACGGAAGCACGCTCCCACGCTCCGTGTATTA